>ML104597.1:0-17715 GCA_003697995.1 Taxidea taxus jeffersonii | reverse complement strand
AAAAAAAAAAAACAGACAGAGAAAGACAAATACTGCATGGTATCATTTATATGTGAAACTTGAAAAAACAGTACTTTATGTACTCATAAAGTAGTTATGGCTGGGTGGTAGAAGAAATTAGAAATTGGTAAAAGTATATAAACTTTCAGTTATAAGGTAAATAAGATGTTAGAATCTAAAACATAATTTGGTGACTGTGGTAGATAATATTATTTGTATAATTGAAATTTGCTGACAACAAAATTTATTCTCATACACACACACAAAAGGGTAAGTAAGTGGGGTGATGAATGTTTTAACCAATTTGAAAGTGGGAATCCTTTCACAGTGTACACATATATCAAATCATCACATAGTATTATTACAACTCTATTTGTCAATTATTCCTCAAATAAATCTGAAAAAAAGAATAGAAAAAAATGTACTAGTGGATCACAAATACATCATGACAAGACCTTGGTTTTTTTTGTTGTTGTTTTTTTGTTTTTGTTTTTTTTTTTTTTCCTTTGGCCTTCCTGTTAAGTGAGATAGGGTTCTTTGTTTTGTTAATTTTATCAATTAGGCATTAATAGAAATTATATTTATTCCTGTAAAATGGAACACATTGATGACAACATGTTTTGGAATTCTAAAATAGAGAAAGATATTAACCACTAGATACCAACATGAATTTGGGAAGAAAGCAAGGGTGCTTTGCATACTTCCACATAAAGTTTCTCATTAACCTGCTTAAAGTTGGTTAGACATGGAAGTATATTAATTAGAGGATAACCCTTACCAGATTTGATAACATTCTATGGAAACAAATCACCTGGTGAAGGATCTGAAGGGGCCAACTACGAAGGAGCTTAACAATGAATCAAAACATGATTTAGCAATATTTTCCATAGAAATGGATTTGAAGACACAGATTCATTAAGAAGATAAATTGAACTTTAAGATTTAATAAATGCATCATTTGAAAAGTAAAAGGAATGTAGGGTAATCCAGAGATTTTTTTTAGATATATAAATTAATGTGTGGTGGTTGATGAACTCAGATATCGGATAGAGAATGAATAATTCAGTGGTGGAAGATACTTTATATCTCATTGATTTTAAAATAGGTCACTCAAATAATGGTGATTTCAGTTATTTATTGATGTGTAACAAACTCCCTAAATACTTAAGAACTGAAACTATAATTTATTGTCTGTCACAGTAGTGTACGTTGATTGGGCTCAGCAGGGCAATTCTTTCTTAGAAGTCTCTGAATTACAATTTTAGATGGTGGCTGAAAGTTTGAATGGGCTGAACACTGAAGATAGCTTTGTTCTCTTAGGTTTGGAACCTAGGATGGAATGGTTGTATAGCACCTCTTTCTTTATGTGGCTAGCAGTTTTTCATTTGTTTGTTTGTTTGTTTGCTGGTTTGTTTTTCTCATAGGAAAATTGCTCATCTCATGGTATTTGGACATTTTACTAACTGGCTTCTTTTCTACAGAATGAACATTCCGAAAGATTCAGGAGGAAGTTGTAAGGGAACAAGACCTAGAATGCCACTGCCTCTGCACTTTATTTATCAGGCATATGACTAGAAGAGCTTAGGTACACGATAAGGGGAAGAAGAGACTCTGCCTCTTATGGGGCAATGAGGTGTGAGTACATGAAGACAATAATTGTTTATAAATATCTTGGGGATTAGCCATCACATAATTATCCCCAAACCATTTACTTGCTTTTGTGTGACTATAGGGAGAGTGAACAGGGCAAACATGTAGTTTTGGGTGTCTTGAACATATTGTAACCATGATAGTTGAGGTATTTGTTCAGAGACAGCATGATATATAAGGATAATAATATATTTAGACAGAGGTTGTTACATACCAGTGTTTAAAAAGTGAGGACCAAGGGACACCTGGGTGGCTCAGTTGGTTAAGCGGCTGCCTTCGGCTCAGGTCATGATCCCAGCGTCCTGGGATCGAGTCCCACATCGGGCTCCTTGCTCAGCAGGGAGCCTGCTTCTCCCTCTGCTTCTGCCTGCCACTCTGTCTGCCTGTGCTTTCTCTCTCTGACAAATAAATAAATAAAATCTTAAAAAATAAATAAATAAAATAAAATAAAAAGTGAGGACCAAGAACTGTGCAGGGTCTGAAGTTCTTGAGGGCTTTCCACACTTCCAATAACACACAAGATTTCTGGGTCAGAGATAGAGAATGATATTACATGAGCTCCCTGTTAGCCTCATTTTCCCCTCAAGTTCCACAGGGGTTGATGTGGTTGAGCACAAGTGGATGCTATTCATGTAGTGGAGTTTGTGTTCCAGATGAAGACCTTGGATATAGAAGACCCTAATTTTTTATAATGGTTGCAAGCAAACCTGCCTGATTTTTGCCCTGAATGTAGATACTATCTATATTATACTGGACAGCAAACAAACCTGTCCTGTGCCCTGGAGGGAGACATCATCTTTATCTTCCAAGGCTGCCTGATACATGAAAGTCCTTGAAAACTATATTCATGTTCTGTTACAGTCATAACAAATCACAAACTTAGAGGCTTAAAATAACACAAAACTACTACTTCACCATTATGTAGGTCAGATATCTGAGTTCGCTTAACTGTTGGTTTCTCTACTCTAGGTTTCACATGTCTGAGATAAAGATGTTGACCACCTGGTCTGTTATCTGGAGCCTCTCAGAAGAATTGACTTATAAGCTCATTCAGGTTGTTTCAGAATTGAGTTTCTTGTGACTGTGGGGTTTAGGTCCCATTTTCCTGCTGTTTGTCAGCTATGGGCTTCCCTAGCAAATAGAGGCCTCTCATTGATCTATCCATGGGTCCCTGTATCTCAGAGCCAGAGACATCACATACAGTCTTTATTATTATTATTTTTTTTAATTATTTTTAAAGATTTTATTTATTCATTTTACAGAGAGAGAGAGATCACAAGTAGGCTAGCAGCAAGCAGAAAAGAGGGGGAGGGAAGCAGGCTTCCTGCTGAACAGAGAGCCTGATGCAGGGCTTGATCCCAGGACCTTGAGATCATGACCCACTGAGTCATTCAGGTGCCCCTCACATACAGTCTTTATTACACTTGGGGTATCTCTGACTTATTTTCCTTTCAGTCCAGAAAGTTCTCTGCTTTAAGGACTCATGATTACATTGTGCTTACCAGAATGAACTCCTTATTTTGAGCTTTAGTCATAATTACGTCTGGAAAGTCTAGTTTGCCTTGATCAGTATATTCATGGGCTCTAGGGATTAGAGTGTGGAACTTCTTAGGGGGACCCATTTTTTTACCTACCACACAAAGATGGCCATGAACAAAATCTGTCAGTGTTTTTGCCCGGAAGACATGCAGAAACATGAAAAACTCATGGAAAATTGTCTTCTAGCTTTCCATAGTGGTGGAAAAAAGTCCCCAAAGCAAGCATTCCAAAATGATAAAGTTTAAAAGTATAAGAAAAGAGTAGTGCTACTGGGGGGAAAAAAACATACATATAACAGTGTAAAATATATTCGGATAAGTTTAGATACTGGATATTTATTCATTTGATTCAGTATTTAAAAAAAATCATTAGTGACTGTTTAGAATCAATTTTATTATTGTAGGGAGGTATGTTAAATTGCATCGGGAGTTAGAGTAGGTATTCAGTGAAGAAGAGACTCCAGTAAGTGCCATATTACCTTTGGCAAAACTTATTAGTGAAGTAAAAGACACATCAAAAAGTTTGAAGATAGGAGTGGAAAAAACTGGTGGTTTTTTGTTCGTTTGTTTGTTTTGTTTTTTGTAGGGGTGCCTGTAGTGGGGAAGAGTTGGGAATATTCAAAAAGGGAGAGTCAAGGTTAGGGTTTAGCAGAGACAGAATTGATAGAATAAGGTTCCAAAGACACAGGAGTAGATTGACTCAGAATCTCAACTATATTAAATGGAAGTAGGAAGTGCCTGTGATGGCGTGAACATAAATTTATGGTGAGGTAGCATACCAACATAGGTGGAGTTTATGTTCACGTTTAATGCTATTCTGAAGGAAATAGAAAAAACACAGAGACTGAATCAAGATGCAGAGATAGAAATTGACCTTGACATCAAGTTTAAGATTGGAGGAAGTAAGAATATCAGTGAGATAGAAATAAATTTATAGGAATTAGTAGAGTTTGGGTTGAGGGTATTCATGCATGAACTTCTTAATGGTATGAAAGAGATAAGGAATGATGTTTGCCTAAAGTAAAGGTGATGGAGCTTGGAAAGGAATGTTTTTAAGAGTTTTAATGTTTATGGCTAGTTCTTGAGAGGGATGAGTAAAGAGATTAGATAGGGATAAGGAAAAGCACTGTGAATCAGCACAGATCTCACTGAGAGAGAAGGCCCTAGATTTGAGGTTTCAGCGCTTTACATGATTTTCTTCAGTAATGCTCAATGCCTCCCCCAAATCTTTGTTCACACAGAAATTTGGATTGTATTTTCTGTTTCTGAGGGAATGAGAAACCAGTTGTTGGACATATAAATTGTAGAGATAAGCTCTAGAATAGAAATAATATTGGGACACAAAGAATAACTGCAAGATAGGCTTTACAAAGTCTAGCATGTTGCAGAGAGAATGATTGGCTCTTCCAGTTCCAGAAAAAAAAAAAAAGTAATATTAATTATATTCTGTGAGAACCTATATCCATGCCAGTACTCTAATATAGTAATTAAGTGCTTCATATTAACAACAACAAAAAGGCTAAGCCAAGCCATTAAATGAATGATATAATCAGATTTGGTATGCCCTTCTTACTAGAAGGAAAAAAACATTACATGAAAAAGTTATATCTAAATGCAAGTCTCTTAATATGTAAATAAAAAAAAAATCAGCCAAATGTTAACTCGTAGTAAAAATTACCAGAGAAGAAACCAAGCTACTATTGAGAGAGTAGGAACAACAAACATACTTGACTTTTGCACGTAAATATTTCTTATATAACACTGAAAGGCAAAGATATTTTTAGAATTATAACCACAATACTGTCATTATGTTTAAAATGATCCCTTAATATTAACATTGTGTAGTCAGCGTTCAAAATGCAAAATTCCCTGATTGCTTCATATTTATTTAGTTTTTATGTGTTAAGTTTCAGATACAGACCATATAATGCAATTGTTTAGTATGTTTCTTATTCTTTTTTTAATCTGTAGGTATTCCACCCTCTCCCTCTCTATTTTTTACTTTGCAAATTTATTTGTTGAGAAACTAGCTTGCTTTTCTGAAATTCAGAGTGATTGTCATCTTTTATTATATCAAGTTCTTCTGACTTTTGTTTTTCTTGGTACTCAAATATATGGACTTGAACAGATTTGGAATTAATTATTACTATTATTGTTATTTGACTTCATTTTTTGGGCCAGAGAACACCATGGATCATATTATGTTCTCTTATCAGAAAGCACAGAATCTCTGACTACTTCTTTGTTTCGGTAGCAGCCTATGCCTTTTATTTCATTGGATTGCAAAATGGCAAAAGATCTAATTTTAGATCATTTTCTCCATGTATTAGCTGGGCTATATCTATACAGATTATACTTATAAAGGGAAAATATCCCCTCCAACTATTTGCTTACATCAAAATGGTATCAGTTCCCCAGCATCATTGAAAAGTAACCAAAAAAGGTTTTCTCTCTTTTGATTTGTTTTGTTTTTATGTTTTTAGCCATTAAGAATACATGTATTTAAATATATTTGATTTATTTCAACTTATTAAAGGTTTAAAAAATATTGAGGTATAATTGATGTATAGTGGTATATATTAGTTTCAGGTACATAACATATTGATTCAACAATTCTATACATTACTCAATACTCACCATGACAAGTGTCATCATCTGTCACCAAATGACATTATTACAGTATTATTAGCTGTATTCCCTGTGTTGTACTTTTTATTTCCAGAACTTGTTTATTTTATAACTGGAAGTGTTTTGTTTTGTTTTGTTCTTTTTGTTTTGTTTTCTTAATGATGCTTACATTAACATATTTTGATAGTGGGAGCTTCTTCAAGTTGACCATCAAATCTTGTTAAGCTAGCTCTGGTAGATTTTTATACTTTTTTATTATGACAAATTTTGGTAGGCCTGTCATGCACTTTTTCTGCTCAGACAAGGAATTCATTCTTTTCCCATAGAATCCTTTTTCCTTTTGGTAAGGGAACATAGGATTTATTGGCCATCATCTGACCACAATGATTCCTCATTGTTACTGGCTGTGATAATTTGCTAGGTCTGCCATAACAAAATGCCACAGATTGGGAGGCCTAAACAACAGAAGCTATTTTTTCATAGTTTTGGAAGCTGAAAGAACAACATCAACATGCTACCAAGGTTGATTTCTCCTGAGGCGTTATTCTGTGTTTTGCAGATGGCTGACTTCTTGATGCCTCTTCACAAAATCATCCTTTTCCAAGTGTATCTCTGGCGTCTCTTGATGGATCCAAATTTCTTCTTCTTAAAAGGGTATCAATCAGATTGTGTTAGGGCCCACCCATATGACCTTGCTTTACATAAGTTACTTTTTTAAAGGCCCTTCCTCCAAATATAGTGCATTCTGAGATACAGGGGTTAGGTCTTCAATTTAGGAGTTTAGCAGGGGACACAGTTTAGCTCATGACACTGGCTATTATTTCTAAGTCTTTTTAGTATATCATGAGTTATTTTATATTTGAATATATTTTTTCTTGTTTCTTTATTAGGTAAATACTATTATTGGAAATAATTTAGGCATTTTTACAGTTTTGTTTTTATGTCCTTGTATATAACCAACTAGAGACCTGTCATCAAATTTCTAGATTATAAAGTTACTATAACTTTTCTTTATGATTTAGCCACTGACTACATGCACAAGTTTATTTTGTAATTTGCTTTAGGGATTAGATATTTCATTTAAAATTTAATTCTGTTTTGTTGTCATATGAAACATTTAGGTGTTTCTAAAGTCAAATCTATGAAAGGTTTCCGATGAGACATCCCTTAGTGTCAGTTGCTCTTGTCAGAAGGACCTATCAGGCTCTTCATGCAGAATAAGAACATCTTTTTTAAGGGTAAATTCTTGCTGACACTCAACTGTATTCTCCATTCTCAAGGGCATCAGAATTCCCCATATTTCACCTCCTTCTTCCCACATGGTTACTGATACCACCAGAATCTTATTACTTTTGGTGATTTGACACCCTTCACTTATAAACTGATCCCTTCTATTATAATCATAGGGAAGTTTTGTAAGGCAGATAGTATTTTTTAAGGATGATTGTACATATAGGCACATGTAATGTACTGTGCTGGTAAATGTTTAACAATTGACAATATGTGGGTGGGAGATAAATATAGCATTTGTTGTATTTGTCAGTTTTCATGGTGTAAATACTACTACCATGCCTAATCTCAAACTATCAATGTCAGACTTCAATGCCACTGAAGGTAGAGTTGGGAAGTAACACTAACCATCAGCCCATATGACTCAACTCCAGCACACAACTTATCCCATCACATATGTTCTACTTTCTATGTGATATTGGCATTCTTCCATTGAATTGGTGGAGATTATTCTCTTTGACTGAGACAGACTTTTCTAATAACCTCAACCAACAGATTACAGCAGAAGTGGGGCTATATGACTTCTGAATCTAGATCACAATAAGCAATATGGTTTTCTCCTGATTTTCTTTCCCTCAGGGTTATACACCTTGGGAACCCCAATATATGTAGTCTAGCTACTCTGAAGCTGCCGTACTGGAGACAGTATATGGAGTGACCAAATAGTAATGGAGAGACATTTTCTCAGTTTTTTTTTGTTTTTTCAGAGAAGGAAATAACCTAGTTTCCAGGTAACTCCAGTTCAGCCAATATCCTCAAGCAAGAGCTACTTAGTTAGACAATCTAGTTTTAGAACTGTGAAAGGTGATAATTTATTATTTTTTTTATTAATTTCTTTATTTAGAAGTAATTTTAGACTTACAAAAATTTGAAAATATAAGTATACCATTCAGCCAACTTCCTCAGGTTTTACTACTGTCCTTTATTGGGTCCAAGATCCAACGTAGGAACCATATTATAAGGCTTTGCTTTAAAGGTGGTTTATTATACTACCTGGCACAACGTTACTAATTTTTGGTCAATGAGAGCCCCTTAATGTTATTTCTGTGGTGGATACCTTCTATTTTAACCCCTAGATTCACTCTCTGTGCCTCTCTCTTAACTTTCCCCTTTGTCCCAAAAGGCTGGTATGGATCCTTTTTATTGAGAGCCTTATTATTTATTGAATATGCAACTTTTCTGACATAAATGAAACCAATACATAATAATGGGAGAGGGACAAGATAATTATAAAAACATTCAAATTCAGGAAAGGGAACATATTTGGGTAGTCATTCTTTTAAGTTCTAAGCTCTATGGCCTCATTTGAAGTGATCATCGGAGAAATAAATTCCATTTCCATTTCTGCTTTGCTTCTGGTGATAGGAGTTTGGAGAAGCTCTAAAGTTATTTTAACTCCTGAATAATCACTTTCTTTCTTTCTTTCTTTCTTTCTTTTTTTTTTTTTTAAAGATTTTGTTTATTTATTTGACAGATAGAGATCACAAGTAGGCAGAGAGGCAGGCAGAGAGAGAGGAAGGGAAGCAGGTTATCTGCTCAGCGGGGAGCATGTGGGGCTGGATCCCAGGACTCCGGGACCATGACCAGAGCTGAAGGCAGAGGCTTTAAACCACTGAGCCACCCAGGCACCCTGAATAATCACTTTCTATTTTGAGTCCAGGCCGATGGTCATTTACAGTACAGATCTTTTACAAACTTGGTAGTTTTCTTTTTTTATTTTTTAACTTTTTTTTAATTTTTTAAGATTTTATTTATTTATTTGACAGACAGAGATCACAAGTAGTCAGAGAAGCAAGCAGAGAGAGAGGAGGAAGCAGGCTTTCTGCTGAGCAGAAAGCCTGATGCAGGGCTCGATCCCAGGACTCTGGGATCATAACCTGAGCTGAAGTCAGAGGCTTAACCCACTGAGCCACCCAGGCACCCCTTTTTCTTTTTAATGATTAATTTTCTGAGAGTTATTTTCTGTATAAAATTTAGTGATTTGCAGTAGGACTTTTTTTTGTGTATGTTTTTGTCTACATGCCTCTTTTTATCCTCAACTAAATTGGACTTCATGAATTTTGTTGAGAGAATCTCATGTTTAGTGAGCTATATGTTAAAATAATCAGATATATTGGTACCACATTTACCACTTCAATTCACCAGTTGTTAAATTTATAATACTTTCTATTTGATCCTTTCTGCAGAGCTGAGTTTTTAGTTAGATTTAGTTCATGTAACTATTTCCCAACTTTAATTTTCACCATTTGGGGTTAAAGGACAGTTGCCTCTCCCAAATTTATTAATTCCTTAATTTCTGGATTATTTCTGGGAATTTGTGTGCCTTCTTGCATACTGGTTGATTCTGACCTTACTTTTTATAATACTTCTAAAAAGCAAATAACCAAATGTACTATTATAATTCAATCTTAAGACTCTTCCCTAAGAACTATAAAAACATTAAGCAAATTATCTACTATCAGTATTATTATAGGAAAATTTACCAAATATCCCTCTACAGCATAGCATATATTGCCATCCTTCCAACCTCTGATGTAAATGTGTTTATTGCCTCACTCCACTAATAGGTACCCGTGTTGAAATACCCCAGAACCATCCCCAGACTCAGTGCTTTGCTGGAATTAGTCACATCCACAGACTCACTGTTATCCTCATGGTTATAGTTACTACAGCTAAAAGATACAGACAAAATCAAAGAGAAAAGATACATGGAGCAAAATTCAGAAAAAAGACAGGCAAAGCTTCTAGGCATCCTACCCGGTGTAGTCACAGAGTAGTACATGCTTAACTCCCCTGCAGTGATGTGTGACAGCATGTACACAATGTTGCCAACTAAGGAAGCACATTTGAGCTTAGCTGTTTTTCTGGGAGTTAGTCCTTTAGGAATACAGGGCCTGAGTGACTGACCTCAGTTACTCTAGCTCCAGACCCCTGGAGAGAAAGTAAGTGTTCACGATAAATTACATTGTTAGTATATACAATCTGGACAACGAATACAGTTGGCCCAGGCTTCAGGCTGCTAACATGCTCTTACCAGAACATTCAGGGAGCTTCCTTCTCAGAAGCTGGCCAATGGCCAGTCCTGAAAATGGGCCTTTCTTTAGAAAATGTGTATGTTTGAGCAACCCAGGTCTGCTGAGTTAATCCTTTCCTGAACAGCACGCTTTTCTGTATCTGTCAGAATAGGCCAGAAGTAAAATTTGGAAGCATCTAAGTGAAATTTTAGCAGCTTAGTGCATTAAAAATCTAATTCTTATTCCTACAACAAATCCCTATAGTGTTAGTTGGGAACTCTATTCTCTTTCATTCTCATTTAGGAACTTGGTGGAAAAAAATATACAGTATAGCAAATTATGATCTACCTTTTAAAATTTTAGACTGGAAATGACACACATTTCAGTAACAAAGGTAAGTCACACGGTAATGGCTAAATTTTCCAGATGGCTTAGAAGTAAAATTTTACTCTATGTTCAGAAAGCAGAAAGCTATAAGGATTTGATAAATCCTACTAATGACTTATATATTATTTTGCTTACAATTCAAATTGTGGCTACTTTACCTATATGGTATATGGGAAGCCGTGTAGTGTGTTGAGTGTGTTGAGGTATGGATCAAACTAAGCCTTGCCTTGGGTCTCTTTGACATCCAAAGGTTAAACGCCTCCAGATAGAAAAGTTGAGTAGCGCTGAGAAAGGGTTTGAGCTATGTGTTCCACACCCGCCTATGCGACTCCTGCTTTAGCTTATCAGGAACAGAATTTTACAAACCCTGGTCGACAATCTATGACAGGACCTTGTTGCTCCTACATGGGCCATAAAACCACATCTAGTACTATCTTCTATCTCTCTTATCAATAGTAACCTGTCTTTAAGCAGCTGCCATATGGCGTCAGGATGTCTGCACGTAGTCCTCTGGTATGTAGCAATGGGAACCCTTGAAACTGTTTTATTACCGATACAGGTGGTCACTTTCTTTGTTCTGTTAGATATATATAGTGGTGCATGGTTCTGAATAAAGTTGACACTGCTTGGACATCATTCTCTGTGTCCCTCCTGTCCTCATCTCTTTGTGTCTTATCGTCATTTCACCATCCTCTTACCCTCTCGACCCTGGTCGTGTTGTCGCTCTGGCAGTAACAATGGTATATGTGTAAAATGTGTAATTATGTATATTATATATTTGTACTACTGTATTATTATTATATTATGCTTGTTTATTAATTTTATGGAAGACTCAAGATAAATCTCGCAGTTTAATATCACTTCTGAAGCTAGCCTTTGAATTTACCTTTGAATTGATATATGAAAAATATTCCTTTTATTTCCAAATCTATAGGCTTTCCATTCAGGACCAAACATTCCATTTCTTAAAGAAGTTGAAGTTTCCTTTTAACAAGTTGAACAGTGCTTTCAAACTTCTTAGGAAGCTAACGGGTCAAATATTAAAGATCACACTCTGCCAGAAACAGACTCCTGTCTGCATTTGGGCTTTGTGTTGAGATTCCAAAGGCCTACATTTTAGGAGGAAGGGTAAATATGAAGTAGATAAACTCCAATGGAATTGGGGTCCAAACATGAATTCTTTGAATCACTGACTGGAATAAGTAGACTTGGCATTTACAGGACCTTTAGCCTAGCCAATTAAAAAAGTAAATTTTATCTGAGGAATATAACATTATCTGTAAGTAATGACATAACCTGTACAATTTTTCACATATAAGGTATATAGAATTTAACAAATAAGAGCTAAGTGAAACATCACATTAATAAAATAAAAAAGATAATCAGAATAACAACACCGGAAGTTAAATAACAGAAGCTAATTTTACATTTATCATCAAGGTAATATTGCAAAATATATAGCTAAATTTGATACAAGTGAAATTGCTATAGAAGTTCAAAATTGTCTTGTAATTATTTAAGAAATCAAATCTATATATAAAAACTCACAAAGAAAACTTAAGACCTAGAAGGGCCTACCCTGAATGATGCCAAACAATTATGAAATAATGCCAATGATATGAAAATTCTTTTAGAGAATGAGAAATGAAGGAATTTTTTCATTGTATTTTATGAGGCTGCTATAATATTAATATTGAAACCTAACAAGAATTACAGGAAAGGAAATTTACAGGAAAATTTGATGATTATCTATGTAAAAATAAACAGGTACTTGTAACTGAATCCAATGTAGCTGATGTAAAAATAAGCAGGTATTATCAAATACGTTTTATTTGGTTCGTGAGTGAAAAAAATATATTTCTAATATATATTATGGAAGTTCATCCTGGAATATATCTGTCTACTTCTCTTTGGAGAGAATGTCAGGAAGATTAAGATATCTACATATAGACATTGCAGTCACCTTTTTGTAGGCTGTTACTAATTTCGCTTTTCTCAGTTTTGACAAAATGTCTTTGCTTAATATAAGACATGTATGTGTCTGACAGATGACATCCTTATAATGCCAAGACAAATGAACAAAGCTCCATGTATAAAGAATGAGAGACATCTGGTTAGTAAGTTTTCTCAACTTACCTGTTTGTTCCATTTGTTCTTTTACTTAAGTATATCTCTCTTTCCTGTGGCATTTTTACCTCCCCCCCCCCCAAAAAAAGTACACCAAACTGAAAATGTTAAGAGTATCTGAGAAAATGGGAAATGACAAAGCAAATGACAAAACTAACATGTCATACTTTTATGAATGGTTCTCTAATTTGGAGGTGCAGAGACTGCTAAGTAAGAGTAAGATTTACTAAACAGGGTAAACCAAACTGAAAGAATATACAAATGCATTTTCCTGTAGCACACTCATTTGGAACCTATATTTAGCCAGAGCAAGTCCATTTATATTCAATTGCAAAATATCTGTAGGGAAGCTGGCATGAAATCAAATTCAGTGTGTGTGTGAAAACTCTTAGAAGTCATTTGCTTCCACTGTCACCACAGAGCTTTCTGGGACTTCTTGAAACATCAGGGTGGAGAGGAATTTCATAGGATATTAACTGATTCCTCAGAAGTTATGTAAGGAGAACACCTTCCCTTGGGATCTTTAAGTGGTATGTTCACTGTGTAGCTTAAATGGGTTTCAAATATAATGCAAAATTTAATGTCCTAACTAGATTCTTCAGTGGGACATTTGCATTTTCATTGTATTTAAGATTTGGGATAGAAAAACTGACATATAATTCCATGTTGTATAACATGGGAGTTATATAACAAATGAAAATATATGGCATCTGTACTTGACAGATTGTACTTAATTCTGGAAACTCAAAAAAATAATAAAACTTTAAAGGAGAACTAATCCACAGATATCGTCAGAGAACTTATTTTAAACCTTTTCTACCTTTACTGAGCTCTCCACATCACAACAGCAATTTTGTCAGCCAAACTAAATCCCCATTTTTTTGGGAACATTGACACAATGTGGTAGGAACTCACTTTCCATTTTCTTTCTTAAAGATTTTATGGCATCTTTATTTCCTTTTCTTCCTTTTCTATGATCTCAGTAGAATATTTATCATTTCTTCTCTTCAAGGCAAATCAGTCTTCAGTGTCTTGGGGACTATCTCCTTTCTTAAGTTTTGCTTTTTATATCACTTCCTTCTTGACATTTTATTTTCTCCATTTCCACTGAATTTTTTCCACCTGATTTTCTAACTTATTTAAGTCTCTCCTATCCTGATACAATTTTTTAGTCAGTTCTACAACCATTCATTTTTTTAATCATTAAACTTCTTGAAAGATCAGTCTATGTAATCTGTTTCTATTTCATTACTATATACTGATCTTTTAATCTTCTATAATAATGCTTCACTTTTCAATCCTGTATTTTTAACTGCTCTTAATGGGGCAGAGATTTAAAGTGCCAGAGAATTTTTCTACTCTGTAGTCCTTGAAAACCATTTGCAGTCATTTGTCATTCTTTCTTCTGCCATAGCTGTTATTTTCTTGTTTCATTTATTTTCAATTTATCATTACATCCAACTTCCTAGTTTAAATCTTCATTCCTTACAGCTGAGTGGTCAACACTGCTTTCTAACTGTTGGGCTATCCTTAATCTGTATGTCTTCCAATTTATTATGCATAGTTACTAAATGAAACTTTCTGAAACATTTATCTGATAAGTGGTATAATGTAGAACACTTCTGCTGAATTCCCATTGTCTGTAGAATAAAGACTAAAAGACGTTAACTTGTTTTTTAGGCACTCCACAGTCTGATTCCAAATCACCTTTCTGATTTTACTTTTTACTACTGCTTGTCATGAGCCTTGTAATCTTGCCCATAGGTTTGCTTATGCTCATGCATTTGCTCCCATTTTTCTATCAAATAACTATCCTTTATAGAACATTCACAATTCCTCCTGCTTCATCAATCCTTCCCTGATACTTTAGGCAGAAGAATATATCATTTCTCCTTTTAATTTCCATATTTTATCTATACCTTTCTTTTTTTAAATTGTTATTTATAAAATATAGGAAGGATAATATTGATACATGAGAACATAAACATAACAATTATTTAAAAATTGTGTCATATTTTAAATATAATAAATTATAATATCTTATTAATATAGTATCTTATCGACTATGAGATTTTTCTGACTTTCCTCTCTATAAATTAATTTATTAGATTATCCAAATATATAATTTATCAACTTTATTTTCAGATAATTAAATGAAAATAATACTGGTTACTCTTGGCAAATGTAAGATAACAAATAATTTTTGATCATTTTTAGTGTTGAGAAGGATATTTCTGCTGATAAGTATTTAGATTTTGTTTTTAACTGTTGCGTTTAGAGAATTTTCTCTATATTTAGACTTTAAGTCCTTTATCATATATGTCGTTTGAAAATATTTTTTTCTAATATGTACTTTTCATTTTCAGCCTCTTAGCAGAATCCTTCATGGAGACAAAAATATTTTTAACGAAATCCTTTTTATCCTGTCTTTCTTTATGGATTTTATTTTTGGTGCCATGTTTGAGAACTTGTCCCCAGACCCTGGTCATCAAGATTTTCTCCTGTATTTCCATTAAAGTTTTATATTTTGGGGATTCCTGGGTGGCTCAGTTAGTTAAGCATCAGTCTCCCTGCTTCTCCCTCACCCACTCCCCCTGCTTGTGATCTCTCTTTCTCTGTCGAATGAATGAATGAATAAATAAACAAATAAATACATACATACATAAAATAAATAAAATCTTAAAAAAATTTCCAAATGCAATTGTAATAAATATATTTTAAATAAATAAATATATTTAAAAATAAAGTTTTATATTTTTATGTTTATATTTGAATTTACAATTTATTTTGTGTTAATTTTTGCAAAGGTGTTAAGTTTTAGGTTGAAGTTCTGCTCTTCTTTTTCTTTTTTTTTTTTTAATTTTATTTATTTATTTGAGAGAGAGCAAAAGCCATCAGAGAGGGAGAGGGATCACAAAGGGAGAGAGATCACAGAGAGAGGGAGAGGCTGACTTCTCCCTATGTAGAGAGCCCTATGCAGGGCATGATCCCAGGACCTTGAGATCATGACCTGAGCTGAAGGCAGATGCTTAACCAAATGAGCCACCTAGGCACCCCAAAGTTCTGTTTTTCTTTTCTCTATTCTCACCTCCCTTCCTTTCCCTTTCTCTCCTTTCTTCCCCACTCCTCCCTCCCTTTCTCTCTCCGGCCTTCTCATTCTTTTCTTTATCCTATCCTGTCCTATAAAGATATCCTATTTCTCTGGCACGTATTTGTAAAAAACACAATCCTTCTTCCTTTGAATTGCTTTTGCACCATCGTATAAAACCAGTTGACTATACTTGTGTGTGTCTATTTCTGGGTTCTTCATTCTGTTCCATTGATCCATGTATCTGTCCATCCATCAGTATCACACTCTTGATTATTGTAGCTATATAATAAATCTAAAAGTAGTTAGAGTTAGTCCTCCCACTTTATTTTGCTTTTCCAAAATTGTTTTAGTGATTCTCATTCCTTTGATTTTCCATATAAATTTTAGAATAATCTCATTATTATTTACATAGTATTGCTGGGATTTTGTTGGGGGGGCAGATAACATCTTTAGTGTGTAGAGACTTTTTTTTTAAGATTTTATTTATTCATTTGATAGACAGAGATCACAAGTAGGTGGAAAGGCAAGCAGAGAGAGAGGAGGAAGCAGGCTCCTCTCAGAGCAGAGAGCCCGATGTGGGGCTTGATCCCAGAACCCTGAGATCATGACCTGAGCCAAAGGCAGAGGCTTTACCCCACTGAACCACCCAGGCACCCCATGTATAGAGACTTTAAATTGACAAATACAATATGTCATTTCATTTATCTAAGTCATCTTTTATTTCCTTTAATAGTATTTTGTAATCTCAGCATGTACATGTGTTATTAGCTTTATGTTTAAGTATTTCCTTATTTTTGAATTATGTAAATAGTTTTATATATTTAATTTTGCGTCTATGCAGAATACATAACTGCAGAATACATAAATGCAATTGATTTTGTATGTTGCATATTCTATACTGTGGTGAACTCACTTATTAGTTCTAGAAGTTATTTGTAGGTTCCTTGGAATTTTCTAACATAAACAATTATATTATTTGCAAATATTTAACCTATGTTTATAGTTATTTATCTCTGTATTTGATGTGAGAGTTTTATTGTATATCTTCTCCATTTATTTAAAAAATGTGTAAAAATGGAACTTTAGTATTGTACATTAGTAGTCCTCAATAAATAACTTTGAATGAATTGTGTAAAATTTTATAATTATCTCATTCATATATATAAAATATAGTACAGTAGAGTGAATTATGAATTATTCTTTTGTTATATTGCATGTAAGACCCCGATATTTGAGAATTTTCCCAGCAGTATGTCAAATGATATCCACAGAAGATTTTGTGGATTCTTATTATAAAACAAGCCCAATTTATTATGAATGAATCTTACTTATCAGACTCTTGATTCTGTCATTTGTCAGTTATTCTGGTGTTGACAATACTAGGTGAATTGCCAAAGGACTTCAACAACTTTTAAAATGTGAAATCCATGCTGTCATCTCAGATCTACTGAATCAAAATCTCTTGGTCCTGAAGCTCTGGAATATTATTTTTAAAAAGTTCTTTAGTTTTTTAGAATTATGCATATTCTGTGACTCCATTTGCATAATATTTGTGAAATAACATAATTAAAGATGTGGAGGATAGATTAGTAATTGCTAAGATTTAGAGGAAGACAGTGGAGGAAAAGAATGTGGTTATAAAAGGGTAGTATGATGGGGTGCCTGGGTGGTTCAGTGGGTTAAGCCTCTGCCTTCATTTCAGGTCATGATCTCAGGGTCCTGGGATTGAGCCCCGCATCGGGCTCTTGGCTCAGCAGGGAGCCTGCTTCCCCATCTCTCTCTCTCTGCCTGCCTTTCTACCTACTTGTGATCTCTGTCAAATAAATAAATAAAATCTTAAAAAGAAAATAAAATAAAAGGGTAGCATGAGTGAATCTTATTATGGTGTAGTAAGTATGTTGATTGTGGCAAAGTTTACATGAAGCTGCATTATGACACAATTGCATGAAATGCATGTGCACACATGTGGATGCACACACACACACACACA
>RCUC01141801.1:0-100552 GCA_003697995.1 Taxidea taxus jeffersonii | reverse complement strand
TATCGCTCTTTGCAGATGATATGATACTATATGTGGAAAACCCAAAAGGCTCCACTCCAAAACTGCTAGAGCTTGTACAGGAATTCAGTAAAGTGTCAGGATATAAAATCAATGCACAGAAATCAGTTGCATTTCTTTACACCAACAACAAGACAGAAGAAAGAGAAATTAAGGAGTCAATCCCATTTACAATTACACCCAAAACCATAAGATACCTAGGAATAAACCTCACCAAAGAGGCAAAGAATCTATACTCAGAGAACTATAAAATACTCATGAAAGAAATTGAGGAAGACACAAAGAAATGGAAAAATGTTCCATGCTCATGGATTGGAAGAATAAATATTGTGAAAATGTCTATGCTACCTAAAGCTATCTACACATTTAATGCAATGCCTATCAAAATTCCATCCAATTTTTTCAAAGAAATGGAACAAATAATCCTAAAATTTATATGGAACCAGAAAAGACCTCGAATAGCCAAAGGAATATTGAAAAAGAAAACCAAAGTTGGTGGCATCACAATTCCCGACTTCAAGCTCTACTACAAAGCTGTCATCATTAAGACAGTATGGTACTGGCACAAAAACAGACACATAGATCAATGGAACAGAATAGAGAGCCCAGAAATAGACCCTCAACTCTATGGTCAACTAATCTTCGACAAAGCAGGAAAGAATATCCAATGGAAAAAGGATAGCCTCTTCAACAAATGGTGTTGGGAAAATTGGACAGCCACATGCAGAAAAATGAAATTGGACCATTTCCTTACACCACACACGAAAATAGACTTAAAATGGATGAAGGACCTCAACGTGAGAAAGGAATCCATCAAAATCCTTGAGGAGAACACAGGCAGCAACCTCTTCGACCTCAGCCGCAGCAACTTCTTCCTAGGAACAATGCCAAAGGCAAGGGAAGCAAGGGAAAAAATGAAATATTGGGACTTCATCAAGATCAAAAGCTTTTGCACAGCAAAGGAAACAGTCAACAAAACCAAAAGACAACTGACAGAGTGGGAAAAGATATTTGCAAAAAAACTCTATTTCTAACCAAGAATTGTCACCCTTGTTTGAATTTGGGGGAAATACAAAAAAAAAAAAAAGAACATAATATATAACAAAATGATGAGGCAGAGACTTCAAGATGGTTCTTTATTTATTCATCTATCAATTGATGACATAGTTGAAATATAAAAACTAAGGGAGACTGGGTGCCTGGGTGGCTCAGTTGATTAAGCATCTGCCTTCAGGGCAGGTCATGATCCCAGGGTCCTGGGATGGAGTCCTACATTGGGCTGCCTGTTCAGCCAGGAGTCCACTTCTCCCTCTATTCTTCCCCACTGCTTGTGCTCTCTATCATGCTCATTTTCTCTCTCAAATAAATACAATCTTTTTAAAAAACCTGAGGAAAGACATATTTTATAACATAATAAGTCTTAAAACAGAGGGTTCATTCTTTCATAGAAAAGCTGATGATTTCTGGAATTTTTAATCAAAATCTAGGAGTAGGAGGAAGTGGTGATAAGGAGGAGATAGTGGAATTTCAGAGCTTCCTGAAAGGGGAAAGAAAAGAGAATAGGAGAAAGAGGAAGCAAAAAGGCTTTAAAAGCTCTTATCATATGAGATAATCTAACAAGGAGAGGCGGAGGAAGTAAATGATTCAGGAAGACATTGTGGAGAAATACAGATTATCTTGTTCATGGTCCATCTCATTGAGTCCTATATATAATACAGTAACCATCAGTGGAATAGAAAAGGATACTATCCTTTCAGTTTGATGAGAGGAAAAATGGGATAGTCAACAGTCTCAACCAATCAGCAAAAGTGAGGGGTGAAAAGATGCAACAAGTTTGCATGAAACAAAAACAGAATGACAGGCATACCATCAGGTGAATATCTGTGATTTTTTTTTTTTAGGCTTTTTAAAAATTTATTTATTTATTTATTTATTTAAATTTATTTTTATTTAAACATATAATGTAACCCCACCACCCTCTCCCAACCCCCCTCCCCCCACCCCCTTCACTTTGTTTTATGACATTAAGAGTGTCTTTTGGTTTGTCTCCCTCCCAATCCCATCTTGTTTAATTTTTTCTTTTCCTACCCCTTTAGCCCCCACCCCTGTTGCATCACCACTTCCTCATATCAGGGAGATCATATGATAGTTGTCTTTCTCCAATGGCTAAAATGAACAAGTCAAGAAATGGCAGATACTGGCGAGGATGTGGAGAAAGGGGAACCCTCCTACACTGTTGGTGGGAATGCAAGCTGGTGCAACCACTCTGGAAAACAGCATGGAGATTCCTCAAAAAATTGAAAATAGAGCTACCTTATGACCCAGCAATTGCACTACTGGGTATTTACCCTAAAGATACAAACATAGTGATCTGAAGGAGCACGTGCACCCGAATGTTTATAGCAGCAATGTCCACAATAGCCAAGTTATGGAAAGAACCTAGATGTCCATCAACAGATGAATGGATAAAGAAGAGGTGGTATATATATATACAATGGAATACTATGCAGCCATCAAAAGAAATGAAATCTTACCATTTGTGATGACATGGATGGAACTAGAGGGTATTATGCTTAGTGAAATAATATCTGTGATTATTATAAGTCACAGAGAATAGACTGCATTCTCCTTTTAGAAGGTAGAAACTTTTCACTTATAGTAAATAAAAATAAATATTCATATTTTTGGCTGAGATGGCTAGATATTGGCCAGATCCATTGTCTTAAAAAAAAATAAAAACATAGAAATAGGAAATAGGAAAAGAAACATTTCTTATTTACTCTTCATTAACAAATGTATTTTTATCAAAATTAATAAAATTTAGGGATATATAAATATAACATTATTGTTGGTCTTATTTAATTGTATTAGGCAAACATTAAGAAAGCCAAAATTTTATATGATCAATACCTCTAATCATTCTATGCCTTAATGAATATATAATAAACTTTATCATCCTATAAAATTGGGTTTTGGATTTTGATGGATACCTGTCTCCCATTTAGGCCTTCCATCTATTTTGAGTCTACTTTTGTGTATGGTGTAAGGAAATGGTCCAGTTTCATTCTTCTGCATGTGGCTGTTCAAGTTTTCCAACACCATTTGTTGAGGAGACTGTCTTTTTTCCATTGGATATTCTCTCCTGCTTTGTTGAAGATTTGTTGACCATAGAGTTGAGGGGCCATTTCTGGGTTCTCTATTCTATTCCATTGATCTATGTATCTGTTTTTGCCAGTACCATACTGACTTAATAATTACAGCTTTGTCATAGAGCTGGAAGTCTGGAATTGTGATGCCACTAGTTTTGGTTTCTTTTTCAACATTCCTCTAGCTATTCAGGGTCTTTTCTGGTTCCACACAAATTTTAGGATTATTTGTTTTGGTTCTATGAAAAAAGTTGATCATGTGGTACATAAACAACGAATCTCGGAACACTGAAAAAATAAAATTAAATGTTAAAAAAGTTGATAATATTTTGATAGGAATTGCATTGAATGTGTAGATTTCTCTAGGTACTGTAGAAATTTAAACAGTATTTTTTTTTCTCCAATCCATGAGTGTTCTATAGTTTTCTGAGTACAGATTCTTTGCCTCTTTGGTTAGGTTTATTCCTAGGTATCTTATAGCTTTGGGTGTAATTGTAGATGGGGTTGACTCCTTAATTTCTCTTTTTTATATTTCATTGTTTGTGTATAGAAATGCAACTAATTTCTGTGCATTGATTTTATATCCTGCCACTTTTCTGAATTCCTGTATGAATTCTAGCAACTTTGGCAGGGTGGGGTGGAGTCTTCTGGGTTTTCCATGTAAAGTATTGTGTCATCTGCAAAGATTTAGAGTTTGACTTCTTCTTGGTCAGTTTGGATGACTTTTATTTCTTTTTGTTGTCTGACTGCTGAGGCTAGGACTTCTAGTACTGTGTTGAACAGCACTGGTGATAGTAGACATCCCTGCCTTGTTCCTGACCTTAGCGGAAAAGTTCTGTTTTTCCCATTATTTTAACATTTTAAATAAAAGTGTGGAAATATTAACACCTAAAAAGTACAATAAAGAATTGTTAAATAAATTTCTGTGTCCTGAAGATGTACTATTTAGAGGCCATTAAAATCACATTGAATGAGAATATTCCTCAGAGAAAAATTTCAAGTTGTATTGTCTGAAAAATATCAAGCTACAAAGTAATATGTGTAGTATATTATCATAATGGAAATAGGTGTACAAAAATGCTAACAGTATTGATTCTGTGTCTGTTTAAGGTTGTTGAGATTTCTGACTTTTCAAAGATGAGCAGACATTGCTTTTATGATTTAAAAAAGATTAAGAAAATTACAAAACCCTTGTAATCAGTCTAATTAGATCATTCAGAAAATATATTGATGTTTTCAGGAGCCATATGTTCAGCCTTTCTTCTTGTCATCTTAGGAATTCAATTTCAGCCCAGATCATAATAAAGCAGCTGTTGACAGTACTGGAGCTTTATACAGTGGATCCCATCTTTCAGGAGGACTGGGTTTTAAAGACAACACTTCAAGGAAAAATTGAATATAGATAAAATTACCATTAAAGATCCCTAGGGAAGGGGCCATATAGGAAAAGGTCTTATCAGTTTTTCTTCCAAAATTGCATGAAATCCCCATTGTTCAGTTGAGTGATTGACTTGTGTTTAGGGACCTCTGGGTGGCAAACTGATCTTAATTTAGGAGGCAGGGGATGGATCAACTGGGGCATCAAGAGATTCCATTTCTTGTCTCACCTTTACTGAAGACAGGCACTTCCTGAACAGAGTGCTGGGAAGAATCATGGGCATGCTTTCCATTCACTCTCTCTGACCAACCACAGAGAGCACAATCCTCAAATGTTATGTGTACATTTACTTTAATGCCATTGTGCTTTTTTCAAAGTCTGAGCTCCATTAAGGGGGGAAAAATTAAGAAAAATGTCAAGCATTAATTTGACAGTGTACTTGGCCCTGGTCTCTTTTGATAAAAATGTGTTGAGTTGCCCTCTGTTAGTGGAGATCATGCATTTTTAAAGGGACATTAGGACCCTCCCCCCTCTTTTTTTTTTCAGAACAAGAAATCATTTTTGGAATTCAAGACTGCAAACAAGCTGCATCATTCTTGCTAAGACATTTGGTATTAGGGATATTTATTATACTCTAAAACCTTTCATCCTGACCTCACAATTCATTTTTCTCTTGTGTAATGCAGCCCCTGACTGAAGTGACTCAAATTAGGAGGAATTGCAGATGAATACCCATCAGAGTATTTTAGGATCATGTGCACACACAGTCAAGTTCATGCATGTGGTCTGCTTTTTTAAAATGGAGAATACATTGCAAAGTGTTTAATGAGGTGCCAGAACTGGAGACTTAATACAACCTTCTGTAATTTCACACCCATATCGCGTGCATTTTGTATAGAGAAAATTAAAGTTTCCAGCTGCTGTTGCATGAGATGCAGAAGTCCCCAGTACACTTATAAATGATATTTGCCTCCACATGGAAGAGATTAGGACCACATCTGCTGCAGTTTAGTTGACAGACTTGGGGTAGATAGTGTCAGGAATCACGCTGCACTGGAGTCTAGTAAGAGAACAGGAGGCCACCACCCACGGAGGGACAAGGTTCACAGGTTCTTATGGGACACCATTTAGGTAGGTTAGCTTAGTTCATTCAATAAGATGAAACACTACACACTACTCCCTTCAAGCTCTTTCATGATGTTTGCCTACATATGACCCTCTACTTGAGAAGTATGCTAATCATAAATTTGATTGACGTCATCAGTTGTGGTGTGTCTCCATGATAATGAAACAGTATCAAATATACAGAAGGTTTGCCATTGGTCACCATTAGGCATGGAGACAGACCAGCTCAAAGGAAGGGGACAGCTGGAATGTGTGTAGGTGAATTAGTAGGAGACCTCAACAGAGGGGAAGGGTTGTTGTTCTGTAGTCCAATTTAACACTAGCCTGAGACCCATCACGCTAGTTCCAGAGGACACTGCTTTAAAAATGGCACACATATTTTTGCATGGAGCACTGGGTGTGGTGCAGAAACAATGAATTTTGGAACACTGAAAAAAAAAATAAAATTTTACAACAAATGGCACACATACAACAGCAAAGTGGCTGTCTCCTTTAAGGCCTGTTCATGGAAACACAAGAGCAGAGGCATGAGCGTGCTTATCATAAGCCATTTTGATTTAATGGTATTTTGCACTTGCTTTTAGAGAACCACCCTCTGCAACTTTTCTCAAACAGCAGTGGTTCCAGGTGTGTTGATGTGGTGATTCCTTCTAGGAGCTGGGGTTTTCTTTTTCCAAATCCTTGGATCCCCCTGAGGTGTGTTTGGTGTGTAGAATTTTTTTATGCAGCTGAGAACTGAATTGGTTGAGGTTTCTAATATTGAAAAGTCTGGTGTCATTTCAGGTTGCATCTTTTTGTCAAGGTCTTTTCTTTGCTTTCATGGCCATCACTTCGGACGTTGTATCTCTGTCACAGCCTGCTAGTCTGCCATATGATGGCTCAAAGCTTCCTTGCTTTGTCTTTCTGGGCTAGCAAGTGAGAGCCCTGGAGTCACCTGGACCCCCAAAGTCTCTTTCTCCTGAGTAACAATGATGGCTATCTGCAGTGATAAATTTACTTCAGGGATATTAACTGGATCTCTATTTCTATTCTGAAATTGCTTTTGATTATAAGTTTATAAGCAAAGATTGTGATGAGTTTTTCTGACTTTTTCTTTAGAAACCTCTAGGGTAACATTTGGCTCAAAACTCTTCTACCTTAATTAGTTTGCTGAAACATTAATCCGTGTATTCAGTGCTAGAGGACTCCACTTCCCTAATGGTTTCTAGGCCTCCGAGTCATCTGTAGGACTGAGAGTTAATGTAGAGTCTAGCCACTAGATTAACGTAAGGAAGATAATGTGTAATGAGAAAGCACTCAGTAAAATAGGAATTGTATTTTATGATTCAGAAAAGCAGCATTTTGAGTTACCTGAGCGTGA
Organism: Taxidea taxus jeffersonii; assembly: GCA_003697995.1. Lineage (NCBI taxonomy): Eukaryota > Metazoa > Chordata > Mammalia > Carnivora > Mustelidae > Taxidea > Taxidea taxus. Next base: position 93,525 of record RCUC01141801.1, on the reverse strand, counting down.
GGTATATCACGCTCACCCACTTAAGCAGTTGCTAGGACCGCTCCTTTTATTCTTATTGTCTTGAAAATCGACCCACTCCATCTCCTTCCTGTTGCCACTGTTCTATACTGGCCCCAGGTGTTTCACTTCTGTACTGTTGTGCCCTACTTGAGGATTTTTCAAATGTCCAGAGGGTAGGGGAGATATGGGGGGGTGGTAGAGAACAATACAGGGGTGAATATAACGGACAGCGGGAATGAGGTCTTCTGTCTCTTGGAAGCCTTGACATCAGCCCCAACAGGTAAAGTCTAGCTTGGGAGGGAGCTTTAGCCCCTCAGCCCCACTGATGTGGGCAGCTGTGGTAAGGACAGCAGTGGCTGTGGTCCCAGAAAGCACTGGAGAGCACAGGCATAGAAGGTCACCGATTTATGTGTTTTCTTCTGCTCACTCTGCATCAATTAATTCACTCGTGCTCTTGTGAGTCATGATCTTGACAGCTCTGTGGAGGTGGGAAGAGAGGGGAGTGCTGGGTATTTGGCTAATGAACAAAGTGAACCCATGTTTTTCTTACTAGTAAAATTTGCTCTTCCATTTTATATTGGTTGTAAAGTGTTTTTTTTTTTTTTTTTGAAAGGATAAAAATACCATTGTTCAGAGACACACCGAGTCATTGCTCAGCAGCATGTTTCTGAATGGGCAGTTTGCAGATTGCTCCAGGCAGCTGTCTTACGCGGTCCTTCTCTGGGACCTAGAACTTTCGCATGGGGGAGATGTTGACAGGGGTCTTGAAGAGGGTTCTCAACTGGTTCCTTCACTGATTTTTCTTTACTAAGCTACAGTCCATCATTCTCGTGACTGGCCTCACCTCTGGAAAGCTCACCCCGGCTTTTCACTCTCCAGTACATTTTTATAATCTTTGATTCACCTTTCTGTTGAACACAGTTTACCAAGGACCTGGCACGTGCCGGGGAAGGATCTCAAAACACATTCCTGTTGAGCAAATGTTTATTTTGACTTTGTGATCTCTTTGGCTGTGAGTTCCTTGAATGTGGACTGTGTTATGGCATCATCACGACAGAAAACAACAACTGTGACAAATGAGTCAAGTATTTTGAATCGTGGTGTTATGGAAACGCAGGCACCCTGAGGGTCAGGGCCCATGCTCCATGCATGTTTTCAGCTGCTCTTCCTATAGTGCGCTGATGCCTTGACCTGAAGGTTCCTATTGTATGTTCCTTATGACCAGGGCTTCTCTGGTTATGAAAGTCAAAAGCCAGAGACCTTGGTGTTCCGTGTCATGGATACAGGTCTTTGAGGGAAGCAGTTTCTACTCTACACACAAAGCTTTTGTTTGGACTGAAACCCAGTTTTAAAGTATCTCTCGTGTAAATGATGAGCACAAGATTTTGGCACTGCCCCCTTGTGTGTTTGACATCCAGATTTACTGTCTGATCTTGGATATAGTTCAATAAGGTGAGACCGTTAATAGTAGAGGAAAAGATATTTGTGAAACAGTATAACCGATAGCAATTATTATGAAAACAGAGAGCACTACATAAGTGCCTTATACAGTCATAATTGTAAGAGTTAACTTGGAGTAACATTTCCGTGTTTGCTCAATAAATCCTACTTAATTATGTGCTATGGCATTAAACTTCCAAGGAAAGCTATGCATGGTCTCCACCTGTTTTAAATACTGTGCGTCTCAATTACAAACCTGCCCTCGTGAAACATTAGAGTCTCACAATCCATGTTAAAGCTAATGTTTAACTGGAAAACACATCAGTTAAATTTATCTTCTAGATTTTATGTAAAACCCGTGCATGCTGGCACTTTAGATGCCATTAACGGAGACTGGAATCCTATTCTTTTTTAAAATTTCATTTTCTTTTTCAGAACCATGAAATACCAAACTGAACTTGACCCTGAACAGGCTTTCAGTTTTCAACTGGATACGAAAACCACTTAAGAATCATATGTGAGTCAATGTGATGGAAAGAGAAGAAACATTTAAAATTTCTAAGTCCTCTCTGAATTGCTAGATGCTCATTCAGCAATTCAGGGATGCAGCCCTGGATATACAATGACTTGAGTAATTGGTATTGCTATAGAGGGAACCTAACTTCTTTGTCTCAATACTGTGCAACCCTCCGTCAAATGCTGGCTTGCACCGCCACATTTACAACTCTATCTATCTACTGCCAAGTGTGATGCGAAGCGGATGAATGGGTCACTGGCTCTCCACAGGTGCGTACATGTTCCTAAACCAGTCACAGTTCACAAAAAAAAGTGTAGCTGGGATTCTGGAACTAGCACATCAAGTTATAGGGGTATAGTTATGTTTGCAATTTAAACTATGTCTTAGTTACAATACAGGGAGGGGAGGATATTTGAAAGTCAACAGGTGAACATGAGAAGCGGGGAGATGTTCTGGTGACGGTTGTTTGAAGTGTGACAAGGAAGGCTGTTGGCATCGGCTCTTATCTGCAGCAAGAATGGGTGCAAAAAGAAAGTCTTCTGTGACTCTACACTAAAAATGGAGTTTTGCTTTGAGAAGGCCCTGCTGCCAGTGCAGCGGTCACAGGTCACAAAATTTTTATGAGTGCTAATTTATCTCTGGTTATTATACTCTGAAGTGGAAATGTAAGAATAAGGTCACAAAAAATTACTTTTTCAGTGTTTATAAATAGGGAAGGATATTGCCTTGTTTTAGGGACCTGCTTTTTGATTCTAAGTAAAAAATATGTAGAAATTCTGATAATAAATTTAAGTTTATTATTAGTTATTTTATTAATTAGATGACCATATATTCAATATTACTATGTGCCAGGCCTTGTGAGACTCACCAAAAATATGAGCTTGCATAAAATAATCTTTGCCCTTGGGAGGGTTGGCTCAGTTTGAGGGAGGGGCACTCAAAAGAATATTCCAGATATTAACTACAGGATAAACACCACGATAAACATTAGTTCTCTCTCTCTCTCTTTCTCTTTCCTTTCTCTCTCTCTCCGCCCCCCTTGTCTTCTTCCTCTTTATCCCCATCTTTCCCCAAATTCAAATTTCTAGTTATTTTAGGGGGCACCATGGAAAAAAGATGATTGTATAGCATATAGACTGTAGAGTCCAACCAACCTGGGCTTGCATGGTCTTAGGTTCTTAACTCCGGGTGAATTATTTTATTTCTCTCAGTGTAGCTTCTACATCTGTCATGAGGCTGTTGTGAGGATTTGATGAGATCATTTGGGTAAACTACCAGGGGCCTCAGCTGACTCCATAAACACCCTGTCTTTCCTGTTCAGACATGAGGTTTCCCTTTAGTGAGGGGTGAGAAAGGCAGACGTGAGAAAAGGGGTAGTTTCTAACACCAGTGAGGATTCTTTAAAATAATCAATTAAGGTACAAGTATATATTTTATTAAATTTCCCTTTTCTTTATCTTTGTGAGACTTTGGTTAAGTTAGTCTTTCTGTGTCTTGTTGTCCTCTTTAAAATAAGGGGCTTTAAATGGATGGCTTTGAATGTGCTTTCCTGCTGTATTTCCTTCCTTTCTGTTCACTCTGAAACAAACAAGGAGGATACAAAATCAAAAAGGGAAAAAGATGATATTCCAGTAGATTTAAAAATTCAAACAGTGAAATAAAAATATGACTCTAGAAGAGATTAGTGTCGCCTACTACCACATACATCTTTCTGTGCAAAGAACAAGATACCTGACTTGACAAGTGTGGGTGTACAAATGTGTCAATGGAGACCCTATTAGAAATCAGGATTCTTCAGGAAAATCCAGGGGAAGTATTGCTTCTTATTTCAGTGGATCTGTTAGGATGATAGTAAAAGGATATATTATAATCAGCAGTTGGATTATTGCCAGTTGACGTCTAAAAATAAAATGAGGCCAAAGTAAGTTCGTCAGAAGCTTTTCTACTTCTCAATCAAATGAGCTACCAAGAATGGCCAACTTTAGTTCTAAAGGAGACAAAACCCTATGTGTAAGGTATCTTTTGGAAAGATACAATCACAACCAACGACAACAAAAATGAGTGAACAATGAAAGGTCTATAAGAGAGATCATTAAGAAGAACACTTGATGTGCTCTTCTGGGGCAATACAGCTTGATATATAAATTATTTTTATTGCCATGGAATAATATGGAATACACCAAAGAATATTTCAGTGTCAAGAGGCACATTGACACCTAAGTAAAATGAGGTGAATCAATTCTGTGGAGGACTACTATATAAATACTTATAAATTTAAATGTCAAAGATAAATTCAAAGATGTTGGTTTTCTTCTTCATTGTATTTCTGTCTTGTTCCCCCTATTACTATTTATTTCCTGTCCTATCACAATACAGTTGTATCACCTATGAGTACAAATAAACTCCAGGGAAATTTTATATTAAGTATTCTTAATAGTTATTTTATATAAAATAAGCCTAAGAATAAGAAAAATGTGTGTTATACTTAAAATTAATTCATTTTGTAGAGCAAAAGAGTCTTAGGTTTCTCAACTTCTCATTAAAATATTTCTCATTTGATGATTAAAATATTAAGAGCTATAGTAGTAGGAAAATTTCAGTGAAATACAGACACAACTATGCCAAGGTACACAGAGAGATGGGTTAGTTATTACTCAATTTATTGATTCCTATTATGAACTAACATTGGGAGAGCAAGCAGACTATGGCAGAGGTCTTGATATCAAATAGCCATGATCTGTTGGGGAAGCAAGTTAATACTGATGTAATAGTGATAATCACAAGGCAGTGTGATGCATGCAGAAGGGACCCTAGTTCTTACAGAATGACAAGGTTTCTGAGAGGGCATAGCAGCTTGACTTTATCTTCTAGGATGATGAGTTTATAATCATGAAGAGAAAGGCACAGTTAGCAGAGGTAACAGAATATGAAAAGACACAGAGAAGGGACATGGAACATTTGGAGATCCATATGTGCTCCGTTGGTCTGAAGAAAGAGTTGCAAGCTGGAGATTGGTAAGAGATAAGGCTTCTGTAAATAGAGAGGATGACATCAATATTTGACATTGATGAAGTAACAGGGTCCGGATTTATCTTCCCACATGGAACAGATAAACAGTGGGGAAAAATACATGAAAGAGCAATTTTTAGACAATGCACAAGGTGGCACATGCAGTGAACCTAGAGAGAGGAAATAAGCAGGTGAGGCTTACAATTGTTTTTTTTTTTTTCCTTCTGGAAGGGTTTCCAGACCACAGCACAGCAGGGGAGAGTTCAGGTGGAATTCTAAGTGTTTGCCAAGTTGAGAAGATGAGTCTGGGAGTTCAGAGAGGCCAATGTGGTCATACATACAAAAAAAGAAAAAAAAAAAAGAAAATATTTGAAACAATCCAACATTCATTCCAAATAAAAGCTCTCCAGACATCAGAAAGAGAGTGATAAGAGACATCTCAAAATCGTACAGCTGCCATGATATTTGATGGTGAAAAACTTGAATTCTCTTCCTCAGTTTAGGAATAAGGCAAGGGTATACACACTCATTATCTCTACTGATAGTATACTAGTGGTTATAACCAGTAGAGTAAGGCAAGGAAAAGGAATAAAATGCATTGAGAGTATAAAGAAAAAGTTCAAACTGCCATTATTCACAGATGATATGATTATCTAGATAGGTCATCCTACAGAATTTTGTTCATGGATCACAAGACACATTATAAGAAGTCTACACTCCTGGCAAATGATCTATAGATTCAAGGCAATCCTAGTCAAAATTGTAGTAGACTTTTGTAGAAATTAACAAACTGATTCTGAAATTCAGATGGAAATACAAAGGATCTAGAATAGCCACAATATATTTGAATAAGAAAATTAAAGTTAGAGGTCATGTGCCCCCGATGTTAAGATTTATACAAAGCTACGGTAATTAAGCTACTATTGTGTTGGAGTATATTTTAGCAAATACATCAGTGCAGGTGTAGAGTCCATAATAGAGTCTGGATAGACCCACAAATACATGATCAATGGGTTTTTGACAAGGGTGCCAAGGTAATTCAATAAAAATCATAATCTTTTCAGTAATGATGGTGGAATTCTTTGATAGCCATCTGCAAAAAATAAACAATGAATCTGATATCACAATAAATTCAAAACTTCAGCTGACATGGATCATACCTAAATTTAAGAGCTAAAACCATAAAACTGTAAAACACAGGAGAAAAGTCTTCTTGACTTTTGCTTTGGGAAAATTTTCTTAGAACACAGGAAACACAAAATGTGAGAAAAAAATTTAATAATTGAGCTTTAGGAAGAGTAAAATCTTTTACTGTTCAAATGACACTGTTACAAAAATAAAAAAAATACAGATGGGGAGAAAATATTTGTAAAACATATATTTGACAAAGAATTGATATCAAAAACTCTTCAACTGAACTATAGAGACAAATAACTAATTTTTTTTTAAATGGGCAAAAGTTTTGAGCCAACACCTTGCTTATGAAGATATAGAGATGGCCAATAAGTCCAGGAAATAACGTCCAATATTAGTTATTTAAGAAATGTCAGTTAAATCTACAATAAAATATTACTTACATATCTGCCTAGAATGGTTAAGAATAAAAAAAAATAAGAAAGGACTGATTATACCAAGTATTTTTGAGGATGTGGAGCAATTGGAATGCTCATACTTTGCTCATACAGGTATTTTGGAAAACAGTTTGAATCTGTCTTAAAAATGAGATACATATCTACTATATGTGCTAGTCATTCTACTCCTAGGTGTTTACTCAAGAGAAATAGTGCATATATTCAGTCAAAGACTTGTACATAATTGCTCACAGAACTTTGTTCACAAGAGCCCTAAAGTGAAAACAAAATACATGTCTACTGAAGAATGGATACACAGATCATCTATTCAGTGGGTTCTTACTCAAGAACCAAAGGAACAACTACTGATAGACCCAACCGTATGGAGAAATCTCAAAATTATTATGCTTCATGAAAGAAGCCAGAAAAAATGCATCCTATATGATTTTTGTTTATACAAAATTGTAGAAACTGAAAGCTAATTTTTTGTTGTTGTTGTTTGTTTGCTTCTTTTTTGTAGTGTTACATTATTAATGGCTGCCTGGAGATGAGGATAGAAACTCGGGGTAAGGGGCATGTATGGTATCTCGGTTGTATTGATAATTCTACAGGTGTACACATAATGTCCACTCTCACCAATCTGTATACCTCTTTTATGTGCTGGTCAATTATATCTCATTAAAACTAAAAAGAAACAGGAAGCATTTTTACTTTTGCCATTAAATGTGGAGCTCATTGTAGGATTATAGGCAAAAATCACTTTGTCAGATTTGCATCTGGTGTGGGTCTCTTTGGAAACAAAAAGGAGAGGAATTGAAGTACATTAGCAAGTAGGGGATTAGCATGTTCATTCATAATGCAGGCAAGAGTGAATAGGGTTCAAGCTCTGAGGAAAGCAGAGGGATGGAAAGATAGGGTCTAGACATTATCTGGAGGAGGGAGAAAATCTGGATTCTCAGTTACCAAACTTGTGGCCCATGAAATATGGTTTCCTTTTTTGGTAATGTTTCTTCATCAGGAAAAAGCAAGGCACAATGTCTGAGTATTAAGTAAATAATATATTAAATATTAATACCAGTTAATTCTGAGTATTAAATAAAATAATACACATGGGTGTAGGCATCCAGTGGTAATGTGAATTGTCATATATTTGCTTTGAGTGTTTTAGTACTCTATCATCTTATTTAAGGCCTTGTTTTATGTCATTTTGTATTTAGGTAGAATTGAATGAATGTCAATATTGTTGTTTAATGAATATAGAGTTTCAGTGTAGCAACATGAAGAGTTCCAGAGATTGGTTATACAACAATTTTAACACGCTTAACACTACTGAACTGTATACTTAAAAATGGTTAAGATGGTAAATTTCATGTGCTATGTATTTACCACAGTTAAACATTTTAAAAAGAATGTCAATATAATACACAAAAATTCTTAAAAATTTACATAATATTAGGGGCACCTGGGTGGTCAATTAACCATCTGACTTCAGCTCAGGTCATGATCTCAGAGTCGTGGGATCGAGCTCAGTAGGAAGTTGGCTTGTCCCTCTTTTTCTGCTCCCACTCATAAGCTCTCTCTCTCTCTCAAATAAATAAATAAAATCTTTTTAAAAAATCGGCAGAGTATTAGAAGTTCACACGTACTATGGAGTACCTGGTCTTAGCTGAATCTGGTGTGTTATTGAGTTTCCTTCCCAGTGAGGTTCATGACCTGCCAATCATAAGCAAGATGGCTCTTGCTAAATTGGCTTTTTGAGCCAAACATCCATATAGAAAGCTCTACACTATATTTTTCTTTTTTGTTAAGTTAACTAGGCAAATAAATAATAAATAAATAAATAAAACAAAAAATAAATTAACTAGGCAAATACACTAAAGCAAGCTGTGGATACACTCCTATTTACTCTCCTAGCTAAAACTCAAGATTGGAATTTTAAGGGAAAATTGAACCACGTATGTCTCCCAGAACCAGAGAAAATAAATCCAGAAAGAGTGAGAGGGGAGCACAGGTGAACATCTGTGGGAAATTCATGTAAAAAGAGATTGCCTGCATTGCCCACACCTCCACCTTCCAGGCTAGGTCAAGGCCACATCCAGAGAGTAATGAGATTTGCTAGGTGCTTAGAGCTTTACATGCTCAACCCTCTCTCAGGAGGTAGATTTCATTATTAACATTTTACAACTAAAGAAACAGATTAAAAATTTGCTCGATATTAGAGAAGTAGGAAATTTCAGAATACATATTCAAATCACAATCTTTTTATTATAAAAAAGACATATATATTGTAAAATATATAACATATATCATAAAAAATGTATATATATTTTGACAAATGTATATAGGAAAAATCTACAATATGCAAGGATATGCACACAGTAACCAAATAATATAATTCTGTTGTTTATTTCATTTGTCTATAAAATTAAAATAAAATTCTGGGGTAATACTTAACTGGGCCCCAAATCTGTCATCCAATGTTGTAAAAATATTGGCATGTGCTTTATTATAGCTTTATTCAGGTCTGATAAAAATTACTGAAATGTTTGATTCAATCATTTATTGTAGTTTCCATTTCCTAAGGACTGTGCCACTTGGTGAAAATAATAAATACATTGAATAGATTTTCCCTATTTAAAATGTTTGTAATTCCCCATACAGGCCATATATATTTTCTTTATTTTCATGTAAAAATGTTGTAAATTATGCTTATTAAAAATATACTGTGGCATGGGATTTTAAAAAGTTTTTTTTACAGAAGCACTAAGACTAACTTCTATATATTATATTCTGGACTCTTTGTGCACAAAAATTATTCATAAGCAAATCCAAACAAGATTACTATATACATTTTAGTCTCAAGGACACGTTTGGAGTAGGTATCTTTACAACTAAAGCAGTAGGATCTTAAGATCTGATTTAATGTGTTTAACTCTATTTAAAATTTAACGATTATCATAATAAAGACATCATTACAGAATGATAATCCAAATGGTAATTAACATTGCTATTTTGTTGCTTCAAGGTCAACATGGTGGCAGAACAGCCTGTTCCTTCCTTGCCTTTGTGACATTCCATTTCACTATGTTCAACATTGATCGTGCAGATTGATGTGGCTTTTGGCCTCTCTCTCTGAGCCGGATCTGAATCTCGGTGGTTAAAGGCAGGGAAATTAATGAGTCCACCCCTCTGCCTCATTCTCTGCTTCCCTCTTTAAATGGTAATTATAGTGACACCATTCATGCTATTAAAGTTAAGCATTTCCTTTAGAAAACCAGGCTTTCTTCTGAGATTAATACTTTACCTATCAAAACAGTCTACAAATTAAAATCACACAGAAAACCATATAAACCAATAATACTGAAAGCCTAAGAACAAAATTGAGAAAAAGAGTAAAAAGAGGGCTGCTATGTAATGTAATAGAAGTTGTACACTGAACAATTCCAGGAAATGCCTTTCACATGGAGCTGTGCATCAGCACTTCTATCCTACAAATTAGATTAAGAAACTTAAGCAGTGGAGGAAAGAAACTACAGCTGTAATAGGCTAAAAGTTAATCTATGAATAAGTACTCTAGAAATACTGCATTAAAATTATAGAAGGCAGGCAAAGTCTTAGAGAAAATTTATCTAAGGTGTTGTACACTAAGTGTGACAGATCTAGCTAGGACAGAAGCTACTGAAGTTGAGACTGTAAGAGCTGGTGAGTATAGGAAAGTTCCCATTACATCACATGGGAATGAGAGTTCACAAAAGGGCTCTTTTCCCCCCTATGCTTTGGTTCCTCTATTTGTAACAAAGGAGTGATGCTCTCCTTTTCAGCTGGACCTGGGCAGCTGGCAAGGTGCAGCAATTGTTCTGAACTGCTGGAATAAACTAGATGTGTCTATTTAGAGATTAATTGTTCTACCATGACAGATGGCCAACCAAATATGGTGTAGTCTGTTTTTTAGAGCATACTTTCTAGACTTCTAGTTTTTATTTAGGCCATGATACAAGGTGTTCTGAAATTCCACTCTATAGTAGTAGCAACAAATTCATTTTAACCTTTTTTTTTTTTTCTGGTAATTGGAGGCAATTTCATTGAACCATGGTATAGAGGTCAGTACAAGGGGGGATCTATCAAATGAAAAGAAGAACACTTTGCCAACCCCACTTCTCTTTACTACATTGTTTTAAATTCTTATTAAGCCATTCTTCTGGGTTTATTTATTGAATTCCCCACTGAAAATGTAAATAAGTTTCCATTTGTTTTGTAGCTGAAAGTAGTTCAAGCCATACATGAGAAAGAGAAGGTCTGGGGCCTGGGGAGCCAAGTTGGGGTCCTAGGAAAACCAAGAGACTGGTTTCCTGGACAAGATACCAGGACATTCTAGCTCAAGAGCAATCCCAAGAGAGAACACCTGAGCTCCTGAGGAAGCTTATTATTCTCCAAAATGCCTGGGACCAAAGTACTGATACAGGAACAACCAAGGGCAGATGATGAAATTCATGACTTCTTTATACTTAATACCTGGAGGGCCTGAAGGGGAGGGCTGTCTCCCCACTTTCTTTCTACTGCATGGCTGGGAATTTTCCTAGAATCTCGGAGATTGAGTGGTGGGGTGCTGATGGTGCTGCAGGAATATTTCTTGATGCATGAATACATGATCGTCTTTTCACAGAGAAAATATAATCTGATTCTGATAACAGACTCCTGTGATGTGTCAAGAAGACTAACAAATATGGTCAAGATAATATTCCCGATGTCAAGAGCTCAGAGCCTAGTGAGCATCTAAGAGCTGTCACTATACCAAAGCACATTAATAAGGTACATAGGATCAGAAATGTCAATGCATCTAACTCAGGGTGGGCACGAGGTGGTCAGGAAAGGACTGATTAAGATTTGTGTGCCTGTGTAGTCTTGGAAGGTAAGCAGAGACCTTTCAGACACTCAAATAAAGGGAACTTACTCAAGGAAAAAGCTCTAAGTCAGTGTATATCTGGAGATTTCATCAAAACTCAGATTCTGTTTCAGCAGGTAAGGGGTGGCAGTCCGAGGTTCTTGGTTTTTGTGTGTTTTTTGTTTGTTTGTTTGTATTTTTTTTAAAGTAGGCTCCACATGCAACATGGGACTCAAACTCACGACCCTGAGATCAATACCTGAACTGAGATCAAGAGTAAGAAACTTAACCAACTGAGCCATCCAGGTTCCCCTAAGATTTTGCATTTCTGATATGTCTTAGGTAATGCCAATGCTGTTGGTCCAGGGACAGCCCTTTGAGTATCAAGACTCTGGAAAAGAAAAAAGAAGAAGCCACATTTAGACAAATATAAATAATTATATCCAGGGAGCTGTCTTCAAAGTGGTGGGCTTGCATCCCAGGGAAATATTCGGGATATGAGTGGGAAGGAAATATTCTTTTATTTTAGTATCAGTTTCAGAAATTTCTATTTTTGTTCACATTTAACATACGTGATGTATTAAAGCATTAATGAATGTACAAGACATGCAAACATATAAATTCATATTTGTTTAAGGACAGGCTCAATTTTTTTACTAATGGAGGTTAGTGCTCAAAGAACAAAAAGATGGGTTTAGGAAGGAGAAGGTGAGGCACAGACTTATCTCATTTTTCAGACGAAGAGACAGGGGCTTTCAGATATCGAGTGATTTGCCCAGGTTCACAAAGCTGAGGCCCCAACGTAATCCTTCTGACCCCGAATCTAGTGCTCTTCCCTCCTCTCTGAGCCTCTAGCTCTTAGGATGGAGAGCAGAGCCATAAACTAAGTCAGAGCACCAGGGGGAAACCTCACCTACAAATGCACTTTCCTTCTGACCTCTAATAAAACACAAGCAGAAAAGGAAAGTTAGAAGAGCCAGACTGTCTTACATAAGCATCTCATTTGAGATAAAGCCTGCCTTGCTGGTGCCGTTAATCACCTTACCTCTTCCCTTCCCCTAGGAATCCCCAGTGACAGAGCAACTACAAGCTGTTTTGTGTCTGTACTGCAGCCATCTCAAGATCAATTAGTATTTCTCACAGAGCTGTCGCGTAGAAATACAACAGGGGATGTGGACAAAGTCAACTGTTGTGAGGCCTCGGTGCACAGTTGAGTTGCCTGCAAGCCTGTGGGGACACCGAAATGGCTAGCACATTTAATGGTGTCAACCTGAGCTTTGAATATGGCCATTTATGATTTTAATGTAGCAGAAGAATGAAAACCATAACCTGGGGGGAGACGGGGCAGGAGGCTGACTATTATGTGTGGAAGTATTTGCTTTGTTAGCTACCTTGCAAATGAAATGAACGCCATTTGAACATTGCAAGGCCTTTAGCAAGTCACCTCCTCCAGGGCTGTGGGGACGATCCGGGAATCAGAATCGGTAAATGTCCTGGGCTTTCCTGCTCTGTGTATGAAAGGTAGAAAGTATAGGCAACATTGAGAAACAATTAAAAATCTACTTAGAATGTGCTTGTCTCTGCTCTTTAGGCACCCCACCCCCTTACCTCAGCACTTGCTCTTTTGTTACTTTTGTAAGTAACCTGTGCCCCTGCCCTGCTTTGGTTCGGACTCCTGCCAAGTCCTGATGTGGCATTCCTGACTCTGGGGGGCTCAGAGGCAACAACTCCCCCAGGCTCCTTGCCATTTTGCCCGCTGAATTATTCTCAAGTACTTTGTCACCATGATTACAAACTAAGTCTCAGGAATGTTTTCCTGTGGATTGATTGACTCATTCGTTCATTCACTCAGCTGTTCAGTTATTACCTTTAGCAAGGAAGCCTTACCTAGCGCCTACTCAGTGCTCATCACTTTGGGAGATGTGGGAGAGAGAAAATCAATACCATCCTCTCCTATCCAGAACCACCAGTAGGCTGGGGCAGCTTAACAAGCAATCACAGTCTGATGGGGTACATGCTGGGCTGGGGCAGAAGCAACAACGCAGACCTGGTTTCTTGTCCAGATCCTGCATCTGTTAGTGGTGGGAGCTAGTACTCCAAAGGGCTTGGCCATCTCTGGACACAGCAGCAAACATAATAATGGCAGGCAGGAAAGTGGCACTTACTGAGTATTGGGCTAGCTCTATTCATTGTCTCTCCTCTATCTTCTGTCTATCATCTCTCTCTCTTTCTCTCTCTGTAACTTTTGCATGCATACACATTTATACACATAGACATATACCCATATATATGGATAGAGACATAAATATAGGGATGTATACAACTGCACATAAAGGGTATGTACATATATACTAAACATATATGTATGTATATACCTACATTTTAAAATGTTTCCTCCAAATTATCCTGAGATATTTCCAATTTATAGCAAACTAAATGAAAATATAAAGATTGTGAAGAAAGAACCTGCTAGAGTTACTCTGCACCCACATGGTTCTGGCTCCAAACCCAACCCTATTTCTTTTCTTTTTTTTTTTTTAATTTTATTTATTTATATGACAGATACAGAGAGAGATCACAAGTAGGCAGAGCAGCGAGGGGGGGAAGCAGGCTCCCTGCTGAGCAGAAAGCCCGATGCGGGGCTCGATCCCAGGACCCTGAGATCATGACCCCAGCCGAAGGCAGAGGCTTAACCACTGAGCCACCCAGGTGCCCCCCCAACCCTATTTCTGAGAACCTGTCCTCACTCAGCAGACTCATCACCCAGATCTTCCCAACTTACCATCAACGTTTTAACTGTGTCCACAGAAAACAAGCATGGTCATTGTCATTTCAAACTTCTTTTGGTTACAGGAGCTACTCATCTTTTCTTTTTATGCCAGATTCTTTCATATCCTTTGGGTCACTATAAGAACACACCACAGCCCATTAACCCTTGGGAGAGGAATCCACGAAAGGAATGGCCACCAGGTAACAGATGTTTCCATGTTAATAACTCCCTTTTGGAGTGTTTGGGTCTTAGACAATCCTCTTTCAACAGTTCAGAAATCGTATTTCAGAACTTTAGCAGAACATGTCTTGTGTTGTGCTCTGAAATGCTCAGTAGCTGTGAATCTAATCTCTTAAAAAAATATTTTCATAGATAATAATAGAAACAGACATTTCTGCCTAATCCTGCTAGACATTTTCTAGGTTTCACATATTAAATATATGCACTCTTAGGTCTGAGATTTAAGAAGCCTACTTACTTGAGAGAGAAGAAAAGGGCACACAGTGAGGCATCAAAGCTCTTTCCATTTTCCCAGCCTATGGAGAGTACAGGTCATAGACCATCAGCTCACCTCAGGGCATCTTAAATTGGTTCAACCCAGCCTCTAAGGTTCCCTCACTTTGGCCAAAGTATAGATGTGGTAAGTAATCACCCTATCAGATACCCCTCTTACTTAGTCTCTTCATCTGCTTGGTCTGCCATAACAGATTATCATAGACTGGGTGGCTTAAACAGCAGAACTGATTTTCTCACACTTCCTTAGGCTGGGAAGTACAAGAGTGCTGGCTGATTTGGTTCCCTGGTGAGAGCTCTCTTCCTGGCTTGCAGATGGCCAGTCTCTTGCTGTGTCCTCACAACAAGAGGGAGTAATCTCTCTCACTATCTCTTCTCATTAAATCACAAATCCCATCAGAAGGGGTCACTCTCATGACCTCACATAACTCTAATTACTTCCCAAAGGCCCCACCTCCAACTATAGCCACATTGTGGGCTATTGCTTCAAAGATTTTGGGGAGGACACAATTCAGTCCATACCACTCGGGTTTAGTGTCCTGGGCATTTGTGATGTCTGGTGCTCTGGTCAGGCTGGGGAATGGGACCACTCATACCAATGAGTCATACTGTCTTGAGGCAAAATCTTGAGTTGTGGACCATTGTCACTCCTAGTGAGTTTCTACAAGGGAGATACCGGAAGCTGATCAAGGAGTTTCAGTTCCTGAAAGAGTAGGCAATGAGAGCTCCCTTGCCCTCAGAGCAGCAGTGGGAAGGATCATAGGATGAACGAGGTGACTTCTTTCCCTCAGGGTTTCCTAGGTCTCAGAGTGGCCCTTCTTCCTTTTAAAGCAAAGTCCAACACCAGTGTTCCATGCAATGCCTGCCCTCCATACACAAACAATGAATCATGGAACATTACGTCAAAAACTAATGATGTGCTGTATGGTGACTAACATAGCATAATAAAATATATATATATATATATATATAAAAAAAAGCAAAGTCCAGAGATTTCTCTCACAGCTCCTGCTCCACATTCCCTCCAATTCCTACCATCCTTCTTCATCCTCTCTCCCCAGAGGCAATTCCTATTATGTCCTTTTCCACGCTCCTTTATAATTGATCCTGATGATCCAGATTTTCAACAACTCTGACAGGAATTAGTTTCTTCTGAATGGCCAGGAAGGCTTTTCTGTAAACACTACCAGGATTTAGGAGTGGGGAGGGGGGGAAGCATTTGCACTGATATTTATTTTACTTTTATTTTTTTATATGATGAAGAAAGAAAAAATAAACAATAAAAATGTCACATTGCCCTTTTAAAATATCATTCACGTTATTGCTCAATGAGAACCTAACTTTCAAAGAACCTACATAATATACCTTGACACCAACTGGTAAATTAGTAAAACCAAACCAAACCACATTTCAAATATATGACATTATTGTTTTTGCCTGGGAAGACATCACTGGCCCTTATAAATAAAACTGAACATCCCTTCCCATCTGTGGCCACTGTACCCATCATCTACTTTCATTCGAACATCTATCACATTATCTTATGATACAGAACTTCATATAAGTTTCCCACCCGATCTGCACATTCTTTGGAAGTAAGGCTCTGTGGCATTCCCCATGGTATACTTAGTGTTGAGCGAGATACCAGAGACATGGCAGTGCTTAACTGAAGTTTATTTGGTGAAAAAAGTCCATTGAAGATCATGCAAACTTCAGTTCCTTCGAAGGCTATTGGCAATGTAATCCGTGTGCTGTAGATGTTGCTTCCAAAACTTCCAAAACTGACCAGATGAGGAAATTCTTGACATCTTCTCAACTCTTCAGCTTGGCCATTGCACACAACAAATGTTTCTGGGGCTTAGTCCCGTCCCCATGGAACACAAAACAGACCTGGACTCAAGTTCTATTATCTCTCGTTAGCTAGGTGAGCTTCAGCAATTCGTGTAACCAATGGGGCCCTAAATCCTCTTCGAAAACAAGTAGATCATACAGGGTGATGTCTTAGTTCACTTATATTCATTCTTTCACGCGCAGCCATAGTATGAAGGTGCTTTAAGAGATGGGGCTATTTTAACACAAGGCTACACCAGACAGCTTTGAGAAACTTGGAGAAATTGTGGGCAATTATTAAACTTGCCATAATTCCCCAAGATGAATCCTTTTCTCTTTTTCTCTTATTTTTTTTAGAAGAAATTGCCATAGAGGACACATACCCGCTGTGACAATGCAGAATATTATTGAAAGCAATACCTACATTGAGCAGACTGTAAGACTCAATACATTTTGTGAGATTCAGTGAAGTTTTCTGGCTGTTTGTTTGGGGAGAAGATACTGGAAAGGCGCTGTGAGCTGACAAAGGAGAAATAGAAGAGTGGGTCTTTAGTCAATAAAGTACTACCCAATGGTAGTATTCACTGGACAAGGCTCAGGATGATGAGTTCTAAAAAGTTGGGCTTGTTTTTTGAAAAAAGAATCTGCAGAGACAATAACGTATGGGCTCATGGTTTGCATCTCAATTATACATTTGCAGGCGCTTTCCTCATGTTAATGAGGCTTTTGCCACCGCATGGCCCCAGTGACAGTTGGATCCACAAACAGCAGTTCATCAATTGATTGCAGGTGTTTCCCCTTGGAAAATAAAAACTGCATGTACAGACCACAAGGTGAGGGAAAATCGATTTTCAACAGCCACACAATCTGGTGAGTTCTGAAATGCAGCTTTGGGAAACAAAGTCTCTTGCGGCTGTTTTCATATATATACGTATATTCCATTTATAAAATACAGGACTGAAGTTCTCAATAGTAATAAGGATTCATAAATTACAAATTAATGACAATGTCCATAGGAAGGGACAGAACCTTTTCTTCCTCATTAATAAAAGATAAAATCTCAAAATATTAAATGCCATTATCCACTTTTATTGTTATGGAAATTATTTGCATTTGTATTATATTAGCAAGTTCCTGTCAAAAGCATTTCTTAACATACATAAAAGAATAGTTTGATTAGAAATATGTCCAATTTCAGTTTAGGCAGCTACCAGTAATGTATATAGCCTTGCATCCCCCGATTTTGGGATTTCCTTTATTTATATTTTATTCAAATTCTCACATAAATGCTAGACAAATCAAGTGTCATTGGACCCCTTTTCCCAACGAGATTTTCTTCTTTAGACACATCTAGACTTTTAGCAAAGAACCATGTTTTTCTGCTAATTGACCTTTCCCCTTCCTTGCACACTTGGCTATGGATGATTCCACCAGGCCCAGCTTCTGGCAACGTTTTTCACACCTTGGCCCAGCTGTCTTAGAGTCTAAATAAGAATGCTATTATACCTCCAAATATTGCAAAAGTTGAGATATATTCTTTGAAAAAGAACTACATGTGTCGGGCTGTTTGTAGATAACAGCTTGTATGTTCTATGATTTAAACATAAGCCCCCAAAATAAATACTGATACATGTCCAAATATATTCACGTTCAAATAAGTTTTAATAACCCTAAACCTTAAGGATGAGTTTCTACCCACGTTTCCTGGCTTCAGCGTGTTCTGTATAAGGACTCTATACATACAAGTTGTTCATTATGATATACTCATGTTCCCAAGTTTACCCCTGACTTTTAGCTCTACGTCTAGGGCAGTGTTTCTTAGTCTCAGCACGACTGGCGTTTGGGGCCAGATAAGTCTTTGTAGGAGGCTTGTCTGTACATGGTGGGGAGCTGATTCCTCACCTCTGCAAAAGAGATGCCAATAACATCTGCCCTTGAGTCTTGCCTCCAAACGTCCCCTGGGAGGTAAAATCATCCTAGTTGAGAAACACTGACCCAGAGCCTTTTCGGAGAAAATATTTGATTTTCTTCTCCCTGTACATAAATTGCAACAATTGACAGTGGGCAGTGAAGAAACAGGGATTCTGGTGTCCATTTCCTCTTCTGTCCATCTGTTAGGACCGTGACAGTTTGGAAGAGAACACTCTGTGTTAGGACAAGAGGCATCAGTTTTACTTGTTGGTTGTTTTTTTGTTTTGTTTTGTTTTTTTTTCCCCACGTCTCTGTGATTTGGGACAAGTTTCTTAAATTCTGGAGGACTGATTTCCTTATTTATCAGTGGAGGTAGTGAGTCAATAGAGAGTCCTGTGTTCTTTTTTTTTTTTTTTTTAAAGATTTTATTTATTTAATTGTTAGAGAGAGAGAGAAAGAGTGCGAGCACAGGCAGACAGAGTGGCAGGCAGAGGCAGAGGGAGAAGCAGGCTCCCTGCTGAGCAAGGAGCCCGATGTGGGACTCGATCCCACGACGCTGGGGCCATGACCTGAGCCGAAGGCAGCTGCTTAACCAACTGAGCCACCCAGGCATCTCGAGAGTCCTGTGTTCTTTAAAATGCAGTAATTCTATGGTACTCCTTTACAAATTTATTTTCAGGATGAATGGTGGGACATGCAAATAATAATCAAAATTTTAAAGTTAAAATCTCTGCAGAAATGTAAGTACTACCCGTTCAGGTCATTCCTCATGGCTGCTAATCCATTACCTTTCCGCCTGCCGCTGTAAGCCTGATTTGAAACTCACTCTTTCCAGAAGCCCTTTCCTGATGAAGTTGACCCTAATTCCAAATTGTGTAAGTCTTCCTTTGGAATTTTCTTCAGAGCCAGTTTATGAGTCATTCAAGGAAATAAGTCTCATTACTTTATAATCACACCTCGTTTGGGGCCCCAAATAGGATTACATAGCCTGATCACTCACTTAATTCACTTAGTTTGGCTCCAAAAGACTTTCACTGTTTCCAAAACAAAATCAGTGTTCAAAAGTTAAAGATTTGTCAACTTTGCATGTACTGCAAAGGTCATGCTGCGGACTCTGAAAACAATGGCAAAAGAAATTTTGTAAGATCTGAGCCACAGTAATTTGTGGGACTGAACAAGTGAAAAGAGTCACTTTGGATATAGGCAATGATCATTTGAGTCTATTTCATATTAGTTTAAAAAACCCTATCCCACAATTATTTCCACATCACATATGTTCGTATGAGGTTATTCATGCTTGTGTGTCTGTTCTGCTATAAATTTTGTTGCTCCTATCCTCTGCTTTCTTGCCTGTCCCTGGCTGTGCATTCTCTCTTCGCTTATCCACAACCTTAGTTAAATCTGACTGTTTTTAACTTGTGGTTCCTCTGTTGTTTTAATATGGCCAAAGTAAAAGACATGTCATCTTGACTAGCCAATATCCTTGATTCTCTTTTCTCATACTCTTTCTTCAAACTCCAGTGAATCTTGTTAAATTGATCTACGATGTGTGTCCAGAATATGAACCCCTTCTCACCACTCTAAGTTCCACCCTGGCCTAAACAACAGCACATTGCTTCTGGATTATTCCAACAACCTCCTAACTGGGTGCCATAATTTTACTCTCATTCTCTTAATATCTGTCATTAAGGCAGCATTCACAGTGATTAGGCATCTCTTTTTTTTTTTTCTAAATTTTTTTTTAAGATTTTATTTATTTATTGGTTAGAGAGGGAGAGAGAGAGCACAGGCGGAGAGAGAGGCAGGCAGAGGCAGAGGGAGGAGCAGGCTCCCTGCTGAGCAAGGAGCCTGATGTGGGACTCGATCCCAGGACGCTGGGATCATGACCTGAGCCGAAGGCAGCCGCTTAACCAACTGAGCCACCCAGGCGTCCCTGATTAGGCATCTCTTTACATAATGTCCTTGCTCTGCTCAAACCAAGTTTTTGTTTTGTATTGTGTTTTGTTTCTCAGTAAGAAAAAAAAAAGTACTTGTTTCTCAGTAAGAAAAAAAAGCAAAAGCTTTGCAATAGCTTTTGAGGTCCTGTGTGATCTGACCTCACGTTTCACACCCACTTTATTTTCTATAACCACCATTTACTCTTTGTAACTCAGAACCCTGGCCTTTTTGCTGGTCATCAACCAGGCACATAACTGCTCTTGGACATAGTCTCATCTGTTTCTGAGTGCCACCTGCTCACTGAGGGCTTCCTCCAGCCCTGGATCTAAAATTGCCCCTCAGGCCCCTCCACTCCACAGCCCCCACTCCTGCCTGTTCTCTCAAGGTGCACATCTTCTTTCCGCCCATTTTATTAAGCACTTATAACATTTTCATATCATAAAACCTAAATGGTATTATAATTCCATTATTTAATTCCTATTGTCTGTTTCTCCCACAACAAAATGAAGGAAGAACATTTTTAATTTTTTTGTTTTACATCCTGATCTATTTCAAGGGTCTAGATTTGTTCCCAACCAATAATAATGAGAGTTCAGTGAATATTTTTTTTAATAAAAAAGAATTAAATGTCAATAAAAATTTGCCTCAGATATCTAATGTTATATCTCTCAGTGAATTCAAATTTGCTTGAGGTCAGGAATTGTACTCCCTCGCTCATAACCCTTACAGAATGATAAGAACATATTTATACATATAGAAAGGGTTCAATAAATGCTTCTGAGATGATGAACATTTACAAATATAATCTTTCCAAAGCTCATCTCAGTGCGGAGTTAGTCTATAAATACACCATTTTCGGAACATTGAGTACAAATGAAATAGACATACACATGGTGCAGTGATCTCCGATAATGTAATGTTTCTCTTTCTTTTATTGACTAGCAATTATAACAATGGAAGTGTCACTGTGACAATATGTATGATGGGTAGACCGAAACAATGGTGCAAAAACACTTGAAATTATAAACATCTTTCAGAGAATTATTTGACAACTTTCTCTGTGTAGACAGTGGTAACAGAATTACATTCACAAGCTAGAAGTGAAAATTAGAGAATTGATGACACAAAACTTGAGTTTTCTTAGAAAACTGTAGAGAAATAGGTCACACTTGTGTCAAATTTGCATAATCCTGACAGGAGAAGAGGCAGGTGAGGCATGGAGGCTGTGCAGGAACCTTGATCATTGATCACGCCCAAGTCGGGTGGCTGGGGAAGGCATCGGGAACTGTGGTAACTGAGCAGGTCAGATACACAATTTCTTAACCCCGGTGAGGATGAGTAGAAACAGATACTGGCACAGTCCACTTGTGAACGTTTTTGTTTCTCACTGAAAAATGACTTTACAAATTACTCAGGTGGTACGAGATTGCTTTTCCTTTGTCCTCTGTCCAATTCTCCCACATCCAGAGGTATCCACTTTTTATCATTGAGAGGACCCCTTCCAAATCCACTTTCCATACAGTTACATGCATGTGTGTGCTCATAAGTGTACATGCACACATGTAGACACACATAAACTGGTCTTATGTTTAGGTAAGTTCCGCATATGGTATATATTGATTTGTGATTTATGATTTTCTCTAATGCTAGGTCTTGGAGATGTGTATTGTCATTACCTGGAAATCTGTCTCTTCTCTCATTGAGGTGTAATTGACATATGACATTGTATTCGTCTCAGCTGTACAGCATAATGATTCGACATTTGTGTATATTGCAAAATGATCCCTGCAGTAACTCTACTTAACACCCGTCACCATACACAGAGAATTTTTTTTCTTTGTGTTCAGAAATTTTAGGCTCTACTCTCTAAGCAACTTCCAAATATGCAATAAGGTGTCATCAATTGTAGTTGCCATGACACATGTTACATCCCATGGCTTGTTTATTTTGTAACTGGGAGAGTGTATCTTTTGACCCCCTTTACCTATTTTGCCTACCTTCCCTTCCCTGGCCTCTGGCAACCACCAATCTCTCCTCTGTATCTACAAACTTTTTTTGTGTTTAGATTACACATGTAGGTCAGAACATATTGTATTTGTTTTCTCTGTCTTACCATAATGTCCATAAGATCTCTTCGTGTTGTTGCAAATGTCTCATTCTTTTTCTTTTTTAAAAGATTTTATTTATGTGTGTGTGTGAGAGAGAGAGAGAGAGAGAGAGCGAGAGCACAGCGTGTGTGAGAGAGCACGAAGGTGGGGCGAGGGGCAGAGGGAGAAGCAGGCTCCGGGCTGAGCAGGGAGCCCAACTCAGAGCTCTAACCCCAGTACCCCAGGATCATGACGTGAGCCTAAGGCAGACACTTAACAGACTGGGCCACCAAGATGCCCTGCAAATCTCTCATTCTTAATAGTGGTTATATAATATTCTCTAGAAGTAATACAAAACGGTTTAATGACTATTCCTATATTGATATACACTTTTTACATTTAGATACAATGGGAAAGTAAACACTTGTACATGTCTGCCAGTGTTGCTAAAGGGCAGACTCTTCAGAAGCAGTACTATTGGGTCAAAGAGAGTGTGTGGCCTTTACAGCTGATGGATGGTGCTAAATTGTCTCCACAAAGTTTCACCAATTTATGTTCCCTTCAACATTATTTGAATTTCTATTTCCCTATTTCCTCACCAAAGTTAGATATAATCTATTTTTAAAATTAAAAAAAAAAATTCCCAACCTGATAGGTAGGAAGGGGAAACTTCTGATTACTTTATATTTCGATTCTTTAACCTTAGATGAGTTTATTGGTTTTCTATTTTGTATACCTATTAGTAGATTCACACTTGACTTCAAGATGTGGTTGAAGAAAAGAGAGAACTTATGAGTAGAGACACTACATCAGCATTGATTAGCTTTGTCTCCTATTAGAATTGCTTACCTTTTGGGTTTGTTTAGCTGTGTCTTAGTACTGATGTCTGGCCATACCCTAAACGTGTTCACTTAAATATTCTGGGGTGAAACCACAGAGATATTTTTTTTTCTTATTTCTCATGTAAGATGGTGTTGAGAACTGTATTTTGGGAAGTCCATTTATTCTTCTGGTTTCTGCTCAGTCCCTCTGGTGATGGTCAGTTTTTCAGGACATAGGATTTTATGGATCTATCCATAGGCTGGTGACATGCGGCCACTTTTGAGGTGTGGCTCTGGTTCCCTTTCCTGGCCAGATTACCTCGTCTATGTCACAAATGGCTTACGTTTACTTTTTAAGCAGAAGAGGACATGGAGTAATTTTATTTTGGAAACTACTCTCTCTCTCGACTCTTATAGCTAAGCATATACACCAATATATTTATATGAAATGTAAATCAAGACCTGCAGCTCAGGGGCAGAGGTCCCAGGTTCTGCTGCAGGACCATGGGTACTTAAGGCAGAAGATATGACCACAGTCAGCCCAGTCAGCCATTACCTTGGCATTGGACACTGGGCAGTATTGCCCTCTCTTGAGAATAACTCTTCTGTATACTTGGTGGTCTTTGTGGGTGTCCTGATTATGTGATACTGGGCAATGAATTATCCCCAAACTCATGTTTAACACAATAGCATCAATCCGGTTTGCTTGCTAATGTGCATCTTTGTCTGGGTGAGAGGGGGGAGAGTTCACCTGCATTCTCCATGGTGTCAGCTAGGGCAGGCAACTCTGTGGGAAGGGACGGGCACCCGGGATGACTCCTTCCTGGGGCCCGCAGAGGAGGTGCCACGGTCAGGTCCTCTGCATGTGGGGCTTGCCCCAGGCTTCTCCTCGCATGGAGCGGTTGTTCTGTTCAGGATCAGCCAGTGTCTGAAGGTCTGGGCAGAGAAGTCCGCACAAGATCCCTTCTCCTCCTCCTCCTCCTCCTTCTTCTTTTTCTTCTTGTTCTTTTTAAGATTTTTGTTTATTTATCTGATACAGAGAGAGAAAGCCTAGAGAGGGAACACAAGGAAGTGGAAGAGGGAGAAGCAGGCTTCCTGCTGAGCAGGGAGCCTGATGTGGAACTTGATCCCAGGAACTCTAGGATCATGACCTGAGCCAAAGTCAGATGCTTAACTGACTGAGCCACCCAAGTGCCCTATTCACCCACTTCTAGATCCAAAGTCATTCCAATCAATTTGGGACCCATTTTTTACCAATTTTTAAAATGCCTCATGAAACAAAATCCTTGTTTATAAAATCTGTCATACATTCACATGATTTAAACTTTGGTGTGTTTTACAAAAATTTTCATCCCAAACATGATTTTTGGTCTGTAAAAATAAGGCCAGATTCAGAATACAGTACTGCCATGAACACAGCAGGCATAGAGATATTGGTATGGAAATTTATCTACACCTCAGAAAACCATCTTTACTCCAATTGAGTGCTCATAGCACATCTGAGGGTGAAAATAAAACTCACTGTATACATTAAAAAAAAAAACACCTTCACTACATGCACTTAGTTATGACATATTTCACAAATCTGTTAATGATTTCAGAGCCGATGAAGTGAAGTACTCCTGGCCAGTTGGTGACATCTTCTTAAAATAACAAGCAGAAGATTTTACTAGTTTACTTGCACCTTGAATCTCTCCTTTTTATTCAATGTATATTAGGGAGATTTTGCCAAGGGACTTTGTTGGCAAATTTATCAAACAAATGTGGACATTAAAGGGTATTGGTCTGAAAATGGTTCATTCTACAAACCACGTATGATGTCACACTTTTGGTCAAATTACAAAGTCTCCATTGGTTCTAATTTTTTTTTACTTTTTTATTAGTTGAGCCTATGTAATAAATATCATAAAATGCAAATATATTTGTGAGTTAATATTAAAACTAACTCCATTTTTCCCCAAGAAATTCATCTCAGGAGCTCCTATATGATTCTTGGATTGTTTTAATATAACAAAGCAAATGTCATCTTTTTTTTTTTTTTTTTTTTTTTTTAGCATGGCTCACTTCAAAAAGTATGCTGAGTGCTTATAAAATGCAATGCTCAGAGGACCGGACTGGAGGTTATAAATGGCATTCTCAACTACCTTCTGACTCCATTAGTACATTTTGCCTGGCTTGTGAATTCGGGTAACTTGTTTATAATACCGTATATGCAGAATAGGTAGATCCTTTGAATAAGATAATGATGCCATAAATTATTCTACAATATAACAAAATCTATTAACATGAAGACGTGAACCCCCCACACAAGAAATTTATCATTTTGTTAACTGGACACCTTGACTTTCAGTAGAGGTAGCTCTTCCTTTGATTTTTAGAAATGTCTTTGATTTCAGAAATTTTTACTTTTCTTTTAAATTTTTGACCATACTGCTTATTCTTCTTCTTAATCTTTCTTATAGAAGAATGCATGTAATCTTCATAAACAGACGATTATCAAAAGTCAACGGATGGAACCGTACGTATAGCAGCACTTTATTGTCTTAGATGGTATTTGGGACTAGAACCCTAGTGTATTGCTTTTTCTTACAATGATTGTATTTGCTAAAATTTAGTATCCTTTTGGTATAAAGTCAACGATAGCTGGACATACAAAATAGCTCTGCAGTTCTTGGTGGCAGAATGTAGCTAGATAGACTGTGGCAATGGAAAAACAGAGGTTCTGGAGTCAGGCTGATTTCTATTCTAATCCATATTCCATTATTTACAAGCTTCCCGTGCTATCAAGCAAGTGATGCCATCCTACTGATGCTCTTCTGTAAAATGAAGCTAACAACATGTTACAGCAGCGTTAAGTGAGAGAGTCTTAGCAGAAGTAGCCACCAGAACACCTGGTCCTGGATAAATACATGTTTGCCCTCCTTCTTATTTTCCTGAACTAGCACAGTTTTTTGTCTGGTCAGGGTCTTCCACACAAGTAAAACTGAAAGCGCTGAAAGCATGCCTGAGCATGTGTGTACAAATAATATGTATTCATTACAAGGAACTGGCTTACGGAATTATGGAGACTGAGATGTCCCACAGTCGTCTGTCTCCTAGCTGGAGACGTAGCCACGCCTGTGGTATAATTCAGTCCGAGTCTGAGGGCAATACATTCCAGCCCCAGGGCAGGAAAAGTTGAGATGAGATGTTTAACTCAAACAGGCAGTCCAAGAAAAGGGTCAAATTCCTTCTCTGCCTTTTGTTCTCTGCAGGCTCTCAAAACATTGGATGGAGCAGGCTATCTACCTACTCAGTCTACAGATGCAAAAGTTTATCTTATCCAGAAACAGCCTTGGGAACATATGGAGAAATAATGCTTAATCTGGGCACCATGGCCGGTCAAGCTGACATAAAATTAACTAATACAATACTCTTTTTCTATTGTCTCTGAAGTGCCAAGCAATTTAATTCATTAAATGTTTTTTAAGCATCAGCTTCTTTTTGCCTTGTTGTAGAACTGTCTCCAAAGTAGACATTCAAAAATAAGGTTACAGCTTTACAATTTGCTTAGTTTAATTGTAACTTGAGCATAGAAAAAAAAGCACGCAAGAGGAAGGGTTATTTACCTAGATAAAATAACAAAATATAGCCTCCCATGTGGCCTTTTTATTTTGTTGATGTCTGCCTGCCTTCCTTCCTTCCTTCCTTCCCTCTCTCCCTCCGTTCATTCTTCCTTTCTTTCTTTTTTTGTGCAGAAGTTTTTTAGTTTGATGTAATTCTCATGTTTGTGCATTTTAAAAAGCACGTCTGATTCAGTAAGAATATAAATACAATTTGAGGTGTGTAGGATTTCTGTTTTACAGATAAGAAAACCAATAGTTTCCAAAGTCCAAGTAGTATGACTTTTGAATCTTGTATTTCTGGTTGTTAATTCATTTTCCTTCCAAAGAACTTCGAAATGAGGAGGGACCACCCTAAGAACCAGGACAATTTAGTCTGTTCCTGTAATAATTTTAATTACAATAAATTAATTTTTTAAATAACTTTATTTTTTATGGGTACAAAATATCCATATATTTTGTCATTTTTCTAACCTCTCCTCCCTTTTCCTCAGTAAATTAGAAGGAGACATTGCAGAGACACTTGGCATTTCAAAGCTGGGTTTTGGCTGCTTGGAGAAATGTGGAGGTCTGCTCCTTGTTGTCCCCACAGTCAGTGAATTACCCCGGCATGTTTCCTAGTATGGTAACAACTTACACTAGGTTAGCATTTCATAAGGGAAATCTTTATAAGAAGAGGCAGATAGTAGTCTGTCAGGAGCACAGGGAAAAAACTGAGAAAACACTGAGTCAGCTGAACTACACCTTACCAGAGACAAAGCAAAATGTCTAAGAATCAAATAAAGTTTCTGACAGAAAATGTGGTTGCCCACACCAAATGTTTACTCGGAAGGTGAAAGAAGAACATGTTATCAATCAGGGCAAATGGTTTCCTCAAGATCTCAGCGAAGCAGCAGGAGCACAGTCTGCAATGGTGCGAGATCTTCCACCATTGTCTTCCCTCATTCTCACTGAACATCCACTTCGATGACCACGTTGTCACATTATGTACTTAGGATCCAGTGATAAACAATAAATAAAAAGACAGAATGTCTAATGTTAAGGAGCAGCTAGGATAGAGAAAGTGGGGAAATGAAAGGACTGAAATAAGCATTTTTTAAGAGGAAATGAGACTGGAAAAGTTTGCCAGGGGCAGAAGGTGAAGGGCTTGTTTACCACCCCATGCCATTTAGACTTCTATGGACGATATAGGAATGCTGACAACACTGACGCCGTCGTTGGCCTTCCATCTTACTCATGTTTGCTTGATGACATCTCTTGGGGCTCCGTGTTCCAGGACTCTTGGAGATTAATATACTTACCTGAGAAATGCCTGCCTGGGCCAGGTTTGGAGGAAGGTTTTTCTGGCGTCCTGTGAATCCATTAAAAATGACTCTCCCCTTTCATTTTTACTTTTCCTACCACCTTAACTCCCACCCCCGTTGCATCTCCACTTCCTCATATCAGGGAGATCATGTGGTAGTTGTCTTTCTCCAGTTGACTTATTTCGCTAAGCATAGTACGCTCTAGTTCCATCCATGTTGTCGCAAATGGTAAGATTTCATTTCTTTTGATGATCGGGAGGGAGAAAAACCAAAAGAGACTCTTAATGTCATAAAACAAACTGAGGGGGGTGGGGGGAAGAGGGGTTGGGAGAGGGTGGTGGGGTTACATTATATGTTTAAATAAAGTTTAAATAAAGTTAAAAAAAAATAAAATCTAACATGCATGGAGATAAAATACTGGTTAAAAAAAAAAAAAATGACTCTCCCCTTTCTGACCCACAGGTGGAGCCATAAGTTAAAGGTTAGCTGTCAAGCAGGTGCATAGGAGCCCTTTGAGACACATGTGAACTCTTTGATCTCACTACAATGCTCTTCAGCATGTCTCCTCTATAAAATCTGGGGGCAAAGATCTGGGCTTTTCAGAGAACGGTGCAGCTGTCATGGATCACCCTACACCAGACCCGCACCCCCAGTGTCAATAAGTTACCCTGCATAAAACTCTATGTGAACTATACAGAGTGGAATCCTTCATCTTCTGGTCTCAAAGTGCCTGCTCAGTTTGGGGACTCCTTTACTGTCCCCCTCTCCCTTTCTAACAGACAATGTGGCATCAGCATAGGGCTTTTACTCAAAAAGGGAAATGAAAACATTTGCACTTTGGAAATATAACTCACTGTGCTGTGGCACTAATGTGTGAGTGGTCAAGAGAAGCAGGTGTTGCATCTGTGGTCAGCTCGGTGGGGCATTGTTTGTGGTCTGAATTGAGAGGTGGTGGCAGATGGGAAAAAGGACAGATTCAAAAGATGTCATGGAGAGAGAACTTGGATAAGTTGGTGATTGGTTAAGTGTTGCAGCTGAGAAAGAGGAGGAAAAAATGATGAAAACCAGGCATATAAACTAAACAACTGGGTGAATAATGATAATTTTTTTTAAAGAAAGAAGAACATATTTTGAGGAAAGACCATTGTCCTTCTGTTTAT
The DNA here is from genome assembly GCA_003697995.1 of Taxidea taxus jeffersonii. Classification (NCBI taxonomy): domain Eukaryota; kingdom Metazoa; phylum Chordata; class Mammalia; order Carnivora; family Mustelidae; genus Taxidea; species Taxidea taxus. The sequence continues at coordinate 64,170 of RCUC01141801.1, read as the reverse complement.
TGGTGTGGATATGTACCTATGTTTTAACTAGTTGGACACTCTGGTAGAAATGGAACATTCTGATCTATAGGAAAAGTTGGGTTCAAGAGACAGACTTGAGCTCCAAACACAGTTAATGAAGTGGTGAGACCAGATGACTTAACTCCAACTGCCTGATGTTAATATTTTCCTTTCCTTCCCTTCTTTCCTTTCTTCCTTCCTCCCTCCATGCATCCCTCCCTCCCTCTCTCCCTCTTTCTCTTCTTTCCTTCCTCGAGAGAACAGGAGAGTGAATGGGGGAGAGGCAGAGGGAGAGAGAGAGAGAGAGAGAGAGAGAGAGAGAGAGAGAAATTCTTAAGCAGGCTCTGCACCCAGTGCAGAGGCCTACGTGGGGCTCGATCTCATGATCCTGAGATCGTGATCTGAAATCAGGGGTCAGATGCTTAACCCACTGAGCCACCCAGGTACCCTGTCTGGTGCATAATAAGGGAGATGGGGGAGGAGAAAGAAGTTTTGAAGTTGGGGGACCTTTCTAACTAATTCCTTTTGTTTTAATGTTTCTCCAAAAGAGATGGGGTTTCTGAAAGTATTTAAGTAGAATGAGGTGGGAATGTAAACATGAATTCAGCCTGAAGTTAATTTAACTGACAATTGTATGTGCAGTTGTGCTAATGATCAAAATCAAACAAAATAAAAGCAAGACATCTAAGCTTAAAGAAAGGCAAAATTGTTGTCTACTGAATAGTGTGTCACAGAAAAAGGATTCTCAAATTGCCAAGTGCTGTTTTCATCTGCTGCCTGCTGTCATTCTGACTTACCCCTTATGCATTGGAGATTTCCAGAAGGCATCCTCACTGACTTCCACATTGCTAATTGCAGAAAACCCTGCATTTCCTTCTTCTTTTTTAAGACATTATATCCTTTGCCTTCTTCAAATTAAAGATAAAATCTTGGTTCAAGTCAACATATCTGGCAGAATTTTAAATGTTCAAGGGGCATTAAAATGCAGATGCGAAAAAGAAAAGGAAAAGGGGTACATGTAAAATGCCTTGTCTATATTAGAATTAGAAGTGCATGCAATATGTGGTTGTTGACTTTTGGAAAGCATGTTGATGCACTTGAATGATTTTTTCTCCCCTGAATATTTGCTGATTGATGTACATTCCAGCCAACTTAAGAGGTAAGGCTGGGAAATTAGGGTCATCGACTGATTTGTGAGAATAAGTAGCCAGCAGCTAGCATCCAATGACAATGATGATTTTCAGAGGTTTAACCAGGCACTTGGGCGGCGGTTCTCCCCCACAGAGACCCTAGGATTCTATTTCTGTTCTCTCTTGAGCCTAGGATGACAATCATGATAAATTGTATCATACTGTGAGATGGTTTGTGATGAAAACAAATTTCCACTAGGGACTGTAACACAACCTCCAAACTCATGCTCTGATAAAACACTTAGAAATGTTCAGTTGTCTCCTCTGTCCTCTTCCGTTCTTTCTCTTTTGTCTTTGTTGAAAACAAAAATGAAATTATAAGCAGAGAAACTAAAATGTGTGTTGGTAATAATCACCTTTTTTTTTTAGATGGAGATTAGAGTTTTGATGGTTTTTATCTGTATCTATCTCTATTTTGATTTAGCTATCAACTATCTATCCCATTGAATTTTTTAAAACTCAATTTTAAAGTGGAAAAAAGTAGAAAATGAATGGACAGGGACTGGAAAATGATGGATAGGGCAAGTGGAGTTAGGGAGTTGTGGAGTTAGGGAGGCTGAAGATTTCTTTTAAAAATAGATGATGGCTTTCTCTTTGGAAGGGACAATTGTACCTGTATCCAGTGTTCTCCTGGCTGTGGTAGGCATGTTGGTGGATTCCTTTTATTGGAAGGGCTAATTCATCTCATCACTTGAAGGCAGGGATTAAATGGGTCACCTCCCTATTTGTGGATTAAGCCTGTTATTTGGTCAAAGTGAACAAAATTGGTCTTACTAAAGGAGAAATGCAATGACCTGGCAATTTTCATGATTCAGTTTCTTGCTTTCAATCATTTCAGCTATGTGGTATACTTGCCTTTCTTCTCTACTGGGTCTACTCAAGACCTTGGCAGATTACTTCTGTGACATATCTTCATATCTCTGGAAGAACACTCACAGAGCTTGGGAAACACTGGAAAAGCTAGAGATACAGTTCAGGCTACTCTGCAGATGAATATGGGTTCCCAGGCCATTTCTCAGATTGAAGATTTCCCAGTTAGGTAGCTCTAAAGAGTCTTCAACAAGGCAACTGGATTACTTTGTGTGTCTTTAGAAGATGCAAGATTATATTAGTTGTTGTTTTCTGGCTCCTGATCATTCATTCATTATTTCACTTATTCCTCCAGCAGGCATTTAATCTGATTTACTGTGCTGCATGAGCACTGTGGGGTTTACAAAGAAATCCAATACTTGGACTCCACTTCCCAAAAATTTCCAATCTTATTCTTTCTATTATGTATTCCTATACAAGACCCAGGCCTGTTCTAAGAGGTTGGGTGAGCCCAAGTCACATAGTTGGACCAGGGTCTTTCTGCATCCGATTAAGTTTCAAATGAGTCTGAATAATCAAATGCAGATAAAAATTATAAATAATGGAAAAATATAATGGGTGAGGTGGACTATTACATAAAACAGATGTTTATGAAGGCAAAGCACATGTTATGGGCTGAATTATGCCCCTCACAAAATTCATGTGTTGAAGTTTGAATACCTAATACCTTCGTATGTGCTCATATTTGGAGATAAGCTCTTTTATAAAAGTAATTAAGTGAAAATGAAGTCATTAGGGTGGACCCCCATCTAAATAGCTGGTGTCCTTATTGAAAGAGGGAGGAGACAGCCATCAACAAGCCAAGGAGAGAGGCCTCAGGAAAAACAAATTTTACCAACTCCTTGATCTTGGACTTCTAGCCTCCAGAACTATGAGAAATTAAATTCTGTTGTTTAAGCCACCCAGTCAGTGGTACCTTGTTGCCACAGTGCTGGCAAATTCATACAGCATGGGACTTGGAAAGTCAGTCAAAAGTAAGTATTGAGGAAATATTGTGTGTATGTCATTATAGCAAGTGTTGTGTGGTAAACATTTATTTATTCAGGCCTGAAGCTGCATGAAATTCATTTCTCAGACAAGTGCAATTATTCATTAGGTACCCGGAAACACACACACACACACACACACACACACACGCATGCTCGCATGGTCCTACAGTCAAATCAGAAATGGCTGTTAGGATCGGTAGTTGGGAATAAAGATTAAAATGGAGGAAAAAGTCATACTAATTATAAAGATAATAATGATGATGGCAGGTGCTTCTGTTTCGTGACTTCTCTGTGTCAGACAGAGTACTATGCATCGTAACTCCTCTCTTTATAAGGGACTTTTATGTCTGTGTTTGTTGAGGATCTGAGGCTCAGAGAAGTTAAATCTTTTACTCACCCAAGATCTCGCAGCTAGTAAATTGACATAAACTTATCTGAGTCCTACCCTGAAGTTCTCATGGCTAAAGGGAGTGAATTAGCACTTGCTTTCCTTCAAGGTGCAGCGGGTGCTTTCAAAGATCCCCCAGCAGAAGAAAGGTTGGGTCTGCTTCCCAGGGCTCATTAATGCTACTGGGTTGACCCCGGGGTTTAATAACAACCCAGAGCTCTGAAATCCATATTGGCGCATTGAGGCTGGAGCTGTCCTGGGAGAGTGTTTTCACGCTGGCCCCTCCTAAGTATTTCAGATCTCTAGGAAGTTACCGGACCTTCCACCTCCCAAACCATCAGTGAAGCTTGGAGATTGCTCACAATACACCTCTCCTTTACCTGGTACTCTAAAACATTAGGTAGGAATTGTTGCTAAGGTCTTTACAAGGTCACAGCCAGATACGCGAAATGCAGGAGGACCACATATAAATTTGCATAAAAATATGCTTTGAATTTGCATTTAAATGCATTTTAATTTGCATAAAAGTCTATTATTATGCCTTTAGAATATAAATTTTATAATTGTTCTTTTTTAAAGCTGTCATTTATTTTCTTCCTCCCCCCTTCCCCCGCCTTCCCAGTCCTTACCAAGATTTTTGCATTCCAGGAGTGCCTGCTTTCATGACCCAATCACGATGTCATAGAGGTGCTGGTGTTTTTATATAAAGAGCTCACAAGGAGGAATGCTGGCTCCAGAAAACCCGCTTATACACTTTTCTTCCCTTTTCCTGTCTAATGTCTGCTGTCCTCCATGAATGTTAAAACCACCACTGTCAAAGAAAAAATTGCATCAGATGTAGTTAAACAGGAAAGAAAAACTTTGGTCAAGACCATTGCAGCAGGAGAGAGACTGAATTCAGTTCTACTGACACAGAAGATGGGGGAGATGAGCACTGGGGGAGCTAGTTTAAAAGCACAGGAGAACATTAGAGGGGAAGCTGGATGGATGTGATTTTGCTAATTGGTGTTCCTACTCTCCTAAAGAGACTGGGAGATAGAGGCACCATCTCTCCTGATTACATTTCAAAGGGATGGCTCCCAGGTCCTTGAGAAAGACAGTTCTGGGTTCTAAAAACTGGCAAGAGGCTGAGAGAAGATTTGCAACTCAAAAGGCAGAGAAAGAATTTACAATTATGAGTTTTCTACAGTAAATGCTCCATGAAAAGGAGATGAGGGGCCCATAGTCGGAAAGGCACCCGTCTAAAGGTTAGTGGATCTGAGAGAAATGTGAAGCCCCTCTGGGTCCATGGAGACAGGGATAAAGTCAGTCAATAATTACATATGCAGCCAGGAAGTCCCTTCCTCATCTCTGGACTTACTGCCTCCTCTCATTAGCACCTCTGAAATGTGTTACTTCTCAGTTTAGTTTTATTAAAGTGGAGGGAGAAAAAAGTCACAGCATGAGGCTTACATCTGGAGGCTCAAAGCAAGTACATCTCAAGACTGTGGTAAACAGGTTACTTAACAAGAGTCCCTCACCTACCAATTAAGAACAATAAGGAACTTTCTCATTTTAGACATTCGGGAAGGATATTGGTCCTTTCCTTTTTCTGAGGTTTCCCCCCCCCCCCCGCCACAGAAAATCTCTGGTGACCTGTCATGATGTCATAATGATGTCAACCAGTGAGTTACTATTCTGCAGAAATTAATGGTTCTGATGCTAACCCATAATGCCCTTTATGAGGTTTTGAGCAAAATTGAGGTGACCAAGTGAGATGAAGAGCAAATTGAGGTGACCAAGTGAGATGACTTTCTTGGAGTCACCCAGCTGGTGATACTTAGGGTACGTGAAATATTTTCCAATATAGCTCTGCCACTTCCTGTCTCTATGACCTTGGCCACGTACTCAGCTTCTCATCTATAAAATGGTAATAATGACACAAACTCATAGGGTGTTTGGGGGAATTTGGTGAGAAATGAATTCAGGTAGAGCCTGCAGAAGATCCCTGGGCACAGAGGAAGTACTTGACGAACTTTACCAATCATGACTTGCTGGTTAATTCTGTGTTCTGCCTGATTCTAGAAGTCATGCTTTTTCTAGTAAGTTGTGATGTTATCTATGTTACTATCAACTACCTCATCAATTATCTGGAGTATTTGAATTAAATTCTTCCATTAAACATGAAATTCTGTGGGTGTAAAGGAATGCCTGATGGCCACGGATGCCATCGATATTTTTCCTGATTGTATTTTTCAGATAGATAGACTTTATTTCTCTTAATATCAAATTCTTGCAGAATCTAGAGTCTTTTATTCCAGTTGTCCAGGTATTAAACCAATGTTCATGGCTATCTAATGTCTGGCTTGGTAGCTCTTTGTTCTATTATATTAATAAAAACAAGAAAAAATAAACTTTTGTTCACTTAATTTCTGCAGCCAAAATCATGACAACAATATTATAGGCTCCAGCTTTTACTTTAATCGAATTTATTACTCTCTTCTCCTTTACTCTCTTTGAAATGCATCCTTTCCTTCACCCAACTTATTGTTCTCTTTTTAAAATTTCCCTTGAAATTTTCCTTAAATTTAACTCATTGTCTGAATTTATAATCCTAATTCATTCCCACAGAGCATAAGGTCGACACGATGTTTCTCCTTCCTCAGTCATCTGGACTTTGGGGGTATCTATTTCTAGCTGTGGACGTTTCTAATTATCACAACTTGATTGTATTTCATGGGTAACTTGAACGGTATATCAATTCTATTACTTCTCTCCCCCAATGTGTATCTGCTTTAGATTGTAATCTTTCAGGGGAATAGAGTGACTAATATTTATTCTGATCTTGACTACCAGCATCTTGAAATATCTAAAAGAAAACAGATTTATACCTCAACTGCTAGGATAATTCTGAGATGTTTTGTTTGTTTGTGAATATGTGATATTACTAATTTCTTTTGGTGAAAATGAAACACAAACTTTAAAGGGGTTATCAGAGGCTAACTGCTGTCACTCAGTGTCAGTGTTGATGTTTTGGGCATTGTTCCAACAGATCATAATCTGAGAGATAATGACTCTGGTTCTGTTTTTCCCAGCTGTTCTTACTAGTGGGAACAGCTGCCATTGTTACACTTGTAAACTCTATGCTTGGCAGAACTTGTGATGGGGTCTGAAAATGCATTTTTTTTTGTGGGTTTCTTTTCCTGCATGGCCAAGTAATGTTCAGTTTTAAAACAAGAGCAATGCAGCATGGTCTGGTTGACGATAACAACGCCTAGGAGACATCAGAGGGATTCGACTGCACTAACAGCCATCACCTTGGATTTTCCCTTTTCCCTGGTTGAGTGAATCATTTGCGAAATACTTATTTGAATAAACTTGTTTTACTTGTTAAAAAAAAAAAAAGCCTCAAGGACAAATGTAGGTGACTGGAGCCCATGGTCTATTGTGAGATATGAGTTAACTAGGTTAGAAACTTCTGTAATTTTGTAGATGTCGGTTCCTCGTCAGAAATTCACCTTCTCCCACCAGGGTCCCTCTATGCCCGGTACCAAACTTGGAGACAGCTCGAGTTGATTAGAGGCATGTACCAAAGAGCTGTCCCTGTGTGGGGCCTGTTGGCAGTACAGGGAGTGAACCAGCCACTTTGGCCTCATTAGCACAGTGTTCTACCAGCTGGCTCTAGGAAGAATTAATACTCGACACAAAATGATTTCTCGGAATGATCAAAAATAAAAGCAAGTGAATTTGAATCAGAGTGCCTTTTTTTACCTGAGTAATACTGTATCCAAAGAACCTGCAAATTTCCTGTGCCATAAATCATCAGCGGGCACCAGACATCTCCCCAGATGTCAGATGCACAACTTCAGGATTATTATGTTTTAGCCTGTACTTATCCGAACTATGGCGTTTTCTTTGTAATTATTATTATTATAAAAGGCTAGGGGTCCGGCAGAGACTGTTACAGTGTTTTAAATTCTTTTTAGCTGTATTTGAAAAACACTTCAATCTCTCCTTTACCAAAATTACTTTTAAAATTCAGGATCTTGAATGGAACTTCCATAAAAAGAAAAAATGCCTAAAACCCAATAAATGTGGACATGGTCCAGGATTCCTTCTCTTCTCTTTTCTTTTTGCTTTGTCTCTTAGACTTTCTCCCTCAAAAGGATACTTAAAATCCAGTTTTGGAATCTTTTCTAAATGCGATCTTTGGACTACTCCTGGGTATAATTTTTAATATGCATAAATCCTTCCTTTCATCAAATTGCAGCGCATCTCCTATCAACTATATTATTTCTTTTTTTTTAAATTTTTTTAAAGATTTTATTTATTTATTAGTTAGAGAGAGAGAGAGAGAGCGAGCACAGGCAGACAGAATGGCAGGCAGAGGCAGAGGGAGAAGCAGGCTCCCTGCAGAGCAAGGAGCCCGATGTGGGACTTGATCCCAGGACGCTGGGATCATGACCTGAGCCGAAGGCAGCTGCTTAACCAACTGAGCCACCCAGGCGTCCCAACTATATTATTTCTTAAACTGGCTTTCCCTTTTGACTTCTGTTTCTACTGGTGCAGCTTCCTTTCCTCAACCACTCAGGTTGTAAATCTAGGTCATGATTGCTTGTCAGCTTCTTTCAGTCGAGGGTGTGCACCTTAAGTACCAGAACCGTCACCCTTTATTCTCCACCGTCTCGCACAGCTCTTGCCACACTGTCGCTGTCAAATAAGCAGTTTTGGAATAAATGAATATATATAGTATGTATGTGTGTAAATATATATTATATATGTATATTTTAGCCTTTGCTCTGGTACTCTTCTTGGGATTAAAAAAATTGAATAGATAATCAAAAAATTTGAATGCACAATCAAAAGTTATAAAACATAAGCCGGGGAAAGTGTCTTGTTCTCATCCTCCATCTGTGGAAGCGTCCCTCCACCCCATCACACACCCCCATACACCGGGAACCACGGCCGCTCGTTTCTTATGCTTCCTTCCAAAGTTCTGTTTACGTGCACGTTCTTATTCTTCTTGTGTACCTACATAGGTGTGAGCCACATGCCACAGGCACTAGTGCCACTCCTTGTCTTGTCCTCTTGGAAATATTCCCACATTTGAATACACTTACCATTCTTTTACTTTAAGCTGCGTCGTTTGATTATAAGGAGTTAACTGTTCGTGTTATTCCCTATTTCTGGATATTTGAGTTCTTTCCAGTCTTGTAATCCTATCAAGGGTGCTATAGTGAGTAATCTGGTCTCATTTCACATGAGTGCAGGTAAATTCCTAGAATGTAATGGTTGGGTTGCTGGGTCCAAGTTCATAGTGATGACACGACGTTGCCCTCTGGAAGCCTGGTGCTAACCCATCCCAGCAATGTATGAAAGGGCCTGTTTCCCTGCAGCCCACAATAGAGTGAATGATCAGAATACAATTTTTCCCCTTAAATGTCTGAAAAAAATATATATATTTCCATATAACTTCAGCAAGCATTTCATGTACTATATGTGAGGCTGACCATCTTTTCGTGTGTTTAAAAATCCTTTAAATTATCTTTTTTGTGAGCTGTCCGTTCATATTTTCCTCCTGGGTTTCATGTCGGCTTATTATTATTGAAACTTCCCGGCTTGATTCTTGTGGTAAGTTTGCACACTGCTCCTTCTCACCCCCCGCCACCCTCTTAACTTTCTTTGTTTTGGATGAACTTTCTACAGCAGGAGGTTTTGATTTTTAGGCAGTTAAATTGATCAAACTACTCATTTATGGCGTTTGGGTTTTGAGTCTTAGTTAAAAGACTTTTCTCATTTTAGTATTATAAGGGGATTCAACCATGTTTTCTTCTAGTAGTTTCTTGGCTTACTTATTTCACATATAAATCTTCGATCATTAAAAGTTTATCCCGGTGTGCACTGTGGTGCATGGGATCCAACTTTATATTTTTTCCAAATGTCCACCTACTTTTTCTGCCATGTTGAATAACCTCTTTCTCCTTGCTGATTTTCTAAGTTAGAAACAATCTTTACATTATACTAAATTCCTCTTTATTAAGTTTTTAAAAATTTTATAGATCTTGAATTCCGTTTGATGGTCTATTTATATATCAATACCGCATTATCGTTATTATGGATGTCTTATAAGATATTTTAATATCTAACAGGACCAATGATTTTTATTGGTCTATCCACTCCAATATTTCTTCCCTGTGTTTATTACTCCGTATTAACTTTATAACCAACTGGTCTAGTTCTAAATAGCACAATGTCAGACGTCTGCTCGGACTACCAATCTCGTGGCAATCTCTCTTGAAGCAGAGCTGAGAAGCCCATGTGTATGGCTTCTACAATATTACACTTCCAGGTAACAGCTGGATTCTGTTTTTGTTTTTGTTTTTTTTTTATGTAGAACATTTGTATGTCTACTGTGCAAGCATGCTGGAATTCTCCTGAGTGAAGAAGAGAGCTACATCGCCTTTCCATTCTTAGGCAACATTCATGATCATGTTTGACATAGAACTTGGTGGATGTGTTCCTGCCCCACTAAGGCACCCTTAGATGCTTATAGTATCAACTTTTATTCCTCAAGATGTTGAGTGCAGGAGAGTTACTTATTCTGGCCTCTTTAGTAACTCAGAATAGAAAAAAAAAGGAGAAAGTATAAAGATATTTTTTGAGCTTGGGAGTAGAAGAAACACAAATTCTTTAAAACCTGAGAAACAGAAACTATATAAACTTTGGAATCAAATATACCTGGGTCCAACACCTGGTCCCTATCACAAATTATTGGACACTCAGAACCTAAAGAATGCTTTCTTTGAGCACACAAGTGGAAAACATTTTCCAGGGCTCTTTGTATTGGTCATGGGTTTGAGTTCTTTCCCCAAGAACATGAGGGGAAGTAATATGTGCCACTTCTAGGTCTGGCCATAGAAAATTCAGTATGAGATTTTTCCTTCTCCTTATGGGATTCAAGTGACGATGAGCCAGTCAGGGATGGTAAAGTCACAAGATAGAAGGAGGTCTCCTTAAATGTAAGTTAGAGGACAAGGGCCATTCTGCCATGAACATCCATCCAGGACTCTTCCATAATGTCTTAGCTGTTCAATTATTAAGTCTATCTGTCATTTAGAACACTGATACATGATAAAATGAGAATCTAATACCGATGCATAAATTATACTGAATTCATAGTAGATGTGCAGTAAGTTTTAATTCCTGTCCTCATCTATGGCATTACCATAATGTATAGTTTTAGAAATGAAATGTAAATAATCTCAATCTAGGCTATTTTTAAGGCATATGTATGTCATAATCAAGTTCTCATTAATCTATTATTTTATAGCCTATTCCTGCCTGTCGAATAATAGCAGTAAAGCAACTGCAGATCTTTTCTATAGTTTTCCTTAACTTAAATGCATGTAAAAGGATGAGTGTGGAACTCTTACTCATCTATGTATGATTTAAAAGAAACCCTTACCCAATGCATAGAGTTCCTTGGAGGAGAGCACTAGGGCAGACATAATATTTTGTAGCTGACATTTAGTGAGCGAGTTTTGGAGGAAAGTCACGACACTATATTTTTGGCACCAAATAACATCTGTCTGATTGCAAATTTAGCAATATTCAAAACAATATTTTTTGAACAACTTCAATGTGTCGGTTGGTCATCCTTTGAAGCACGTAAATTTTACCTTACACATCACTTACAAAAGGCATAGAGTAATTGCACAGCCTACTTAGCAAAGGGAGAAAATGCAGATTTCCTCCTCCTCCATGAGAACACTTAGATCCGACTCTGCTTCTACTGGGACCTCTCAGTCAAGCCCTAGCGCTGTCGGTGAGAGACACAAGATGTGTGCATGACTGCACACATCTGCAGGATGGCATTTGGGGAACGACTGGGAGAAAGCACACACCTAATCTCCTTTGAGCCTCACACTAGCCCCTCGAAATGGGCATTTTCCACTTTTCATAGAAGGCGTAAGTGAAGTTGGGTGAAGGTAAACAAGCAGAAGCCCTGGGACCCAAGGATAAAACATCAAGCCTGGATTTGATTACAAGCTTGACTGTGCGCGGGCCCGCGTCCCCTTGGCCAGGACTAATTTCCCCAGGATTATCTGTGTACGCTTGAGTGTATTCCCCACACAACTGAAACTCACTGCCTGAAGACAAACTTTTCACGATTAATTTGTATGGAAATCTTTCTAAAGCCCAACATTTCTTAAGATAAGTTGTTACACGTTATCTCTTGTGATATGACGCCAGCCACACCGTCATCTAAGATATTTACTAACTGTGAGATTTTTGTTAAATTATGTTTTCTCTGGTGTTCATTTTCCACCTACGGCAAGTGTGGATATTAATACCTATCTCATAGGATTATTGTGTCAGTTTAATGAGATACATAAAAAAAAGTGTTTTGAAATCTAAAAACGGCTTTAGCAATATTAACTGGTATTTTTTTTTTTTTTTGGCACTAAAATATAAAGATGTCAGCCCTAAAAAGTTCTTCAGGTAGTCTGAACAGCAGCTCACATCATTGGGCATTTACTCATCTGTTCGCAAATGTCTCAAATTCCAGCAGAATGTACTTCCACTGTTTGCCTTGATTGGACAGAAAGGGGTATATATTGCTGTTACATATGATTACGTGCCTTGTGTATGTGTGTGTTTGTGTGAGCACTGTGTGTGTGACATGTGGCAAGAGCATCCTGGTATTCTGTTTTTTTTTTTTTTTTAAGATTATTTATTTATTTATTTGACAGACAGAGATCACAAGTAGGCAGAGAGGCAGGCAGAGAGAGGAGGAAGCAGGCTCCCTGCTGAGCAGAGAGCCCAATGCGGGGCTCGTTCCCAGGACCCTGGGATCATGACCTGAGCCGAAGGCAGAGGCTTAACCCACTGAGCCACCCAGGTGCCCCGTGATATTCTGTTTTTATTTACATATTTGCAACTGCAAGGTAATCTTCGGCCTTCTATTTCAATACAACAAATCATTCTTTTCTTAAAAATAGAATCGTTGTCTGTGTCTCCTCTGTGTACTTAGGTTGCATTGATCCCACATGTGACTCCTAGCTCTAAAAGTCGATCCCATCACGGTGGAACTGTCTCCTTCTTTTCCCTGTGCTTTTGAAGTTTATGGTCACACTTCATTGAATCAAGCCTCAGAAGTGATGGAGGCTGACCCAGGTTTATGTGCTGTTTTCAAAGGGTTGATCATGGCTGTTTTATAACAACAGTTAAATTATATATTGAAGTTAAATAATACTCTTTATTTAAAATTTAACATTGTTTCAAAAAATCAATACTCACCTGGCAACTTTAGTAATGGGTCTCCGGGGCATGTAGAAAATAATCATAGAATCTCTCATTTTTTAATGCTACATGAAATATGAAGAAAAGATTTTGGGGGGTAGTTTCTGAACACAAATGCAATATGACTGTTATGGCCAAACGTTCATGTTTCTGGACTTCTCCTGATGGTCAGGTGGGGAAACTATTTGCCATAAATAAATCGCAAAATATGGGACAATAAAACGACAGCTGGTTAGGGTTGTCTGAGATGTGTGTGTGTGTGTGTGTGTGTGTGTGTGTGCGTGTGCGTGTGTACTCACAAATACAAGTACCAACACACACATACACACTCGTATACACACACACAGACATACACATATTAGAGACAAATGTTATTCATTACATTCATTGTCTAAGCAACATGAAAAGTACCAATAAAGATATTTATCTGGGAAGTGTTTTCTGTACCAAGTGATGTTTTTTTGGTTCTATCCTCACTTTTGAAGACCTCCTTTGGGAACAGCCTCTTCTAGAAGTTCTGTTTCAGATGGAAGAGGCCTGGCGAGCTGGCTTCAGACTGTAGAGGGCAGCCCAGCAGGCTTTTCATGCGAGCCCTCCTGCTGCTATAACTTCTGTCACCCGAAACACGTAGCTCTGAGGGTCACTTGTGTTGGTGCCAAAGCATACTCCTGGGTTGTGGGTCGGAGGGCACATTCTGCTTATTCCTGTGCCAACACGAGAAAAATCACAGTGTTTGTGTCTCAGAGACTGAACCAAATTCAGAGTGGCCTCCTGGAAATCCAGAGAGCAAGATGGAGAGAGATAAAAATGATGTGTAGGGAAGCTTTTTAAGAATAAGCTGTTTCTAATTATTACCACTGATGAGGGGACAAGGAACCACCGTAGACCGACGAGGAAACTCTCCACATTCTCTGAGTTACACAGGTGCGGTTTTGCCCGTAACTCCAGAAGTCACTTTGCTCAAGCAGCAAGCTTCATGACTATGCTCCCATCTCTAAGGATTTCAACTCTTTCCCGTACTCTGTGCGTTGTAGTCAATAAAACAGTGGTTTTGCATTAAAAATCTATTAAATGTAGATTTTAAAAATCAAGTCATAATTCTATTGACTTTTATAATAAAGATAATTCTATTGACATTAAAATATTAAAAATCATATTTTGTCCTATGAAGTAAAAAAAACAAAACAAAACAAAAAACCAAAACCAAAACCAAAAGAGAATATATTTCTTAAGGAATAACTAAATTGTATGCCCATGTTCAGGTATGCTTGAAGAAGATACTTAACGTGACTGGAACCTGGACTTTTAATGTGAATGTGGTACTTTTCTCATTAAAAGAGTTGAAGTCCACAGGAGTGAGTGCTGTAAATGGCTCCCAATTGGATTCCAAGTCATGCATGTTAAGATATCAGACCCGTATGAAAAAACCGTTGCCTAAAGTGGACCTCTTATGTCTACTCATTGTTTCTAGTCATTCATCTGAAGGATCTTTAGCTTTTCCATAGAGTTGAGAAGTGCTTTGCTCTGTATTTTTAGTTGTTCCACACATGCATTTATTTACTTTTCTTTCTGTCTGGAAGGAAAACTTGGGAGAGTTCGAGAGCTCTTTTCCTAACCTCTCCTGATGGTGATGTCCTTCAAACCCAAACCTAACAGATTTGAAGGGTTTATGTTTTCATCACTGCTTTTGCCAGCATCTAATCATAACCGGGGTGCCATTTTAGAAGATCGCCATGTTTGACGCTATCCCTTGAATAGTTTTGAGATCCCTTGAACCTGTAGCACGTTTGTGAATTCTTACTTGTCAACCATTAATATATGCTGAGTATTCACAATGCTAATTATCCACAAGAAGGGTAAATTATGAATAACACATATCACAGAACCTGTGGTGGTATATATTATAAACCCACCTGATTGCCTTTTTCATTTTGATTACTGGAAAATCAGTCATTTCCTGGCAGTTAATCAAATGCCACAGAGATCCTCATCTTGGTTCCAGTTATCCTGCTTATTCCATTTATTTTTTGATTTATAAAAAATTATTACCATAACAGTCTTTCAGATTTGATTACTGGTGAAGTTAACAAACTCATTTGCAGTCACAAACCTTTCCATTCTAAGCAGGCTGTTACCTACTGGTTGGTAAAAATGTTATTTCATTAATTAAGCATATTATAGGTTCATATAGCCTTCAGTTTATTGCCATTCAAGAAATTTTGCATATACATCTCATTAAACAACTGTGTGTGTTAATTATGATATCAGAAAATACAGAAGTCTACGTATCACCCACAGAAACATCAACATTCAACTCAGAGGATGACCTTGAATTTTTGATTTTTCATATTACTCAGATCAACAGGTGTATTTATTAAAGTTTTCCTGGTTTTAAGGCTCCTTCTTTCTTCTATTGTTACTTCTACAACCAGATTTTTCTCAGTCTTTTCAACTGACTTTATATATGCCTACTTCTTATTTTATTTTTTAGAAAGATCTGTTTATTTATTTGGTGGGTGCAGAGGAAGAGAGAATCTTAAGTGGACTCCAAGCTGAGTTTGGAGCCCAAAGCTGGATTCAAGCTCATGACATTGAGATCATGACCTGAGCCGAAATCAAGAGTCAGACACTGTGACTGTGCAACACATGTGCCCCTATAGGACTACTTTTTAAATGTGTCTTTTTTTTTTTAAGATTTTATTTATTTATTTGACGGACAGAAATCACAAGTAGGCAGAGAGGCAGGCAGAGGGGGGGGAAGCAGGCTTCCTGCCGAGCAGAGAGCCTGATGCGGGACCTGATCCCAGAACCCTGGGATCATGAACTGAGCCAAAGGTAGAAACTTTAACCCACTGAGCCACCCAGGCGCCCCTTAAATGTGTCTTTTTGTGTGTGGTTTTGCCCTCAATATTCTTGTTCCTTGATTCTGCACATACGTCTTGGCCACTTAGTCTCATGGTGTCAACTGCATCTCTGTAGACTAGTCATGGACACAAATATAAAACTGTCTTAAAATACACATCTATAAATATAAGGTCTGTCCATCTATCTACATATTCACATACAAAACAACTTAAATATGTGCCTTTCACGCTTTTTACCATCTCAAAATAAACTTCTAAAATAGATTTGTTTGCTGCCGGAGCAATTATCCTCTATGTGATCTTGAGTCCAACATGCCATTATCTCTTGGCTGCCCAACAGTGGACACTTCTGCTGCTAGCAGGTCCCCAGCAACTCCAGCTGGCCAGATCTGACAGACAGAGTATTTTGGTGCTTCTCTTGTATCACAGTAGCACTATCAGAAGGTAGAAGATTGGGGCAACTTTTATAGCTCTTTCATTTGATGACACCTGTGGCAGGTGACCGAATTATTAGTGGCTTAAGACAGGTCACTTTCATATGGCTACCTAAAAAGTCCAATATGGATGGATACTGGAGTTCTCGAAATAGCAAATGCTTATATTTAAAAGAGTGTGAGACAAAGTTATACAGAAAATTGTGTCCCTAGATGGGATCCGTGCACGCTTCTCTCTGTTTATTCACCCTTTTATAATATTATGGATGCTTATGAGAAGAAACGTGGGAAGAAAAATTAATACCCACAAAATATTTGCCAAACATGTACCTATGTCTTACTTGGATCAAGAATTAAGTTGATCTTCCACAGCTTACTTAATTACATAAGAACAGTACACCTTCTTATAAAGAGCTATTATTTCCATAATGTCTCCAAAATCTATCAAGAACCTCTTCTTCTCTTACCATCTACTATTTGAATACATTCTCCTTCATCTAAATTCCTGCAGTTATTTGTGTAACTTACTTGTGTAACTTTAGTTTCTTCTACTCCTGCTAAGCCATCTTGCTTTCCCCAAACGAAATTCTGGCAGCTTCTCTTCTTGACATAGAATCTGTCAAGTTTTATTCTATTTCCCACATAGACCAGTGCAAACTCTTTAGAACAACGTCTGACATAAAACTCTCTGACTTTTCCTGCCAAACTGTTTGACTGACTGCTCCCCTTCCAGTCCCCACAAGCCAGATAATCCCTATCTCTTTCTGTTCATATAATGAAACAGAGTCTGCATGTTTCTGCCTGTTTACCCTGGCTTTTTCTCTATTTGGACGTCCCTTACCATCTTCTTTCCCCATCAAATTCCAACTCACTCTTGCAAATCCAAGGCAAAGGATACTTTTTCTTTGAAGACTTGTGGAGGTCCACTGCGAAGAGATGGATACACCCTTTGTTACGTGTCCATAGGATGTCTATCAACAATGTCAGTTTCTGTCCACTCCATTCCAATAATGCTATATTTAGGTGTTTCTAAATTTGATTAATTTTGATAAAAATATATTTGTTAATGAAGAGAAAATGGGAAATGTTTGCTTTTCTAGTATTTATTTATTTTTAAATATTTTATTTATTTAGTTATTTGAGAGAGAGAGGGAAAGAGCCCTGTGTGTGCACTTGTTGGGGGTGGGGTGGGGAAGGCAGCTGGTGAGGGACAGTGAGAGGGAGAGAGAGAATCTGGAGCTGAGAGTAGAACACAGTACAGGGCTCCATCCCATGGGCCCTGAGATTACCACCTGGGCGGAAACCAGCAGTCCTTGGTGCTTTAACCGACTGAGCCACCCAGGTGCCCCATTTTAGTATGTGTGTATGTATGTATGTGTTTTATTTTTTTTTAATATTTTATTTATTTATTTATTTGACAGAGAGAGAACGAGAGACAGAGACAGAGAAGGAGAAAGTAGGGGGAGTGGAGGAGGGGGAGGGAGAAGCAGGCTCCCAGCAGAGCAGGAGCCCTACACGGGGCTCTGTTCCAGGACCCTGGGATCATGACCTGAGTGGAAGGCAGATGCTTAACTGACTGAACCACCCAGGCACCCCTCTAGTATTTATTTTTAATGAAAAAAATAGTCTTTACCAACATAAGCTTGTTTCCCAAGAAGACGTTAACTTCAGGATTTACTGGTTTATTCATTATATTTTCCACTGAAATGAAAAAAAAAAAATCATTGGAGTTATAGAATCTTAAAGAAGACAAAAGAAGTTGTATGTTTTAAGCTATAGAATTTTATAAAGGAGCAAGGGAAGATTAGTTGAAGCAATATATTTTCATGAGTTTTCTCTAAACAGAATTAATTCATTTATAGAGTCTGGCAGATAAACATTCATTCTGCCTGAAATAGAGCCATTTTGATGATGGCAATTTTAAACATTCTAGTATATAAATAATTATTTATTAAGTGGTGATAGATATTTCAGAAAGAGCTACAGAAATAATGATCACATACAATAAATGTTAAGCCAAAATATATTATTTTTCCCTTACATAAAAGTTGGTTAAAAAGCAAGTGTGTAGCTGTCATCAACATATTGGTGAAGAAACTGCAAAATGTCTGAATTCCAGAATTCTTGCAGGACAGTGGAATAATGAAAAACTTATCGAGGCATTGGGTGAAATTTCAGTAGAAGCTACATAAAAGATTTGAAGGCATATATACATTTCTGGATGTTTTCAGAAATTCTCTGTTAGAAATATGTGTCCTTTTGAGGTTGAAAACCCATTAAGAAGCTTTCCAAGTGGTTAAGAAAGTTTTGTTAGGATATATAACTTCCGCAACTGGTTAGGGATGAAGGAGATGGAAATTCCTTCATTTACAGTTAAAATAAATTTATATCTCTAAATGCCAATTAGCAGGCCCCCATTGACTCTTGGTGATTCATTCTTTAATGAAATCATAAATGTTTCTGTAGAGCGATCCTGCACATCTCCCCAGAGAGCAGCAAATGTGTCATGAGACAGATCTTGGACGCCTGCCATGTCCCACCTGCAGCAGTAGGGGTTCTGATTTCCTTGAACAGCAGTGTCCAGGTGGAGGCATGAACACACAGGGCATCTGGCTTACACATCATGTATTATGTACATCTGGGGCAATGTCAAAGCCGTAATTAACACAAAAGCATATTCTTCCACTATATTGTGGAGCACCAAAAACCCCAGGGTCGGACACATCACCATTTTCTTCTGCAACTTAGCTTTTGGATGCCCCAAATAATGCTGAGTAAAAGAAGAACCGTTAAAATTGTTCTTCCTTCCAGATCTATAGAAATATAATAAAAAGCATTTAAATGTAGATAGGATTTTTGTATTATTCCACCTAAAATTAAAAATTCTGGAGACATTGTGAAGTTGTAAGAAAGTATTGCTGAAAGTAAGCTCAAGAAAACTAATTTCAGATTTTAAAAATAAATTCAGCAAGACAGAAAAAACTAATTAAATAAAACAAATTTCAGGGCAAAAGAATCTAAGATAGCATCCATTGTAACAAAAACTATGAAATTAAAGAGAATTTATCAAATTTGATTTTTTTAACAATAGTTTTTTCACTGTACAAAAGTACATGACAGTTATATTGTCTTTATGATAAATATCTCTATTCTTAATGATGCTCTGAAATTGTAGCTAAGGGCCCCAATAATACAAAGAGCTTACTTTTTTCTGGCATTTTGTTATGATGATAAATCCAAAATGCCTCACCCAAGAAAGTACTCCAATTTCATGAATGACACACTGATCTGTTTTATTTTCACTGTTGAATTTAAAAAGCATGTATCAGACATTATCTTTATGTGTTAAGGATCTTTGTATGTCAGTTATCAGCTCTGTTTTGGCTTAGAGAACTTATAATAAAATAAAATATTTATCAAAAGAAAAAAATTCAGAAAAATTTTAGTAGGTGTTATAGGGAATAAAATAAAAATTAGAAGGAAATGACTCAAATCATTTTCAGAAGGTCTATAATGGAAATATATTCCTTTCATATGTTGAATTTCTCAAACTTTTTGGAAAATTAATGAAAATTTTAATGTTCTTACAGAGTTATTTGACAATTTAAAAATTACTTTTCACATAAACATGATTCCAATTGAATAAAATATTAAATATAGCATAAGAAAAAATACACCCAGGTAATATCCAGCCAAAGAAAATAAAACACTAAAAGATTTCGGTTTCAAAATAGGAAAGAGAGGCACATTTAGCTCATGGTCCCTCATGACACTACTAATATCAACAAAAAAAAAAAAAGAAAAAAAAATATTGGTCCTCTGTCTAAACAGTGGCAGAAATGTAACAAAAGAGAAACATGAGCAAATGTTTTCTGAATGACCTATGTAAGAAAATAAATTTTCAGAGAAACACAAGATTTCCCAAAATTGTTCTCCATTCTCTTCGAGAATTTTCTAAGAATTCCTCTTTGAAAAATGAGAGAGGAGAGAAAGAAGCAAATTGATATACATATAAGGGCTTAAATATGGAATTATTCAATAAGAAAATGAAATGGCAGAGCTCAGAAGAGAAACAAAAGAAATTATAGACATGAAAAAACATATTAAAAACAGCAACAGAAACCCCCAGAATACACAGGAGCTAAAATAATATTAGATGTGTTAGGCTGCAGGAGAGGAGATTGGAAAATGACAAGTGTATGACATAGGATGGTGGATATAGAAGAAAACACAAGAGAGCCAACAAATCAATTCCACAGATCCATTGTATATGTGACAGAGTGAATGAAAAACAAACATTCAAAGATGAAATAGAAAAAAAAATATCCAAAGTGTAAGAAGAACTGAATCCAATTGGAATAATATTTATGTTTTTATAATATAACCTAAATATAATATAATATGTATATATTTATATATAAAACAAGAACTCCTTAAGCTTATAAATGTATGTCGAATTCTTTCTTATTGGATTTAATTTAGGAGTTATTGTATCTCCTTGTGAAGAGTGCTTATTTGATCATCCGCTGCTCTAATTTAATTTCCATTTCTTCTGTTAATAAAATTGACATTTTAATTCAATCACTTGAATTAATAAACTGTTATTCACAATATAATGGTTATTTATGTGACATTTTTGTTAATATTTATCTTTTTATACGTGTGTCTATATATCTATCCTCTCTATCATAATGAGATATCTGAAATCATGTTAATCAAGTACTAATAATGGTTGACCATAAGTGGTAGAATACTAGGCAATTGTTTTAATTTGAATAATTTCTGTATTATTTGATAGTTTTTAGATGCTACTGTTACAAAACAGGTAACTATTTTTAAAAAAATAAATTGATGATTCCTTTTTAACTAAAAAATTTAAAATTAAAACACACATTTCTTTTTCTAACGTATGTATGCATGTATTTCATATGTTTGTTATGGAAAGTCAAGTCTGTATGTGACTGCAGAAGTTCTTCATGTTACTTGTGAATCATTCTGTGTATTTAGAATATGGACTTTAAGATAGTTTTTGTTTATGTACTTACTTATTTTGATCTTATTTAATTTAATTTTATGGATACACAATACATGCATTTACACAGGTATTAAAATAAAATACATAATAAATTTAAACATTTATTATACATTATATTAAATATAAAATACATATATAAAGACATTCAATGTAAAAATAAATGTATTTTATGTTAAATTTAAAATATATATAAAATTAAAATAAAAACACAGAAAAAACCTAAATGAAATAAATGAAATAATGATGGATCAATAAGTACATCAATAAAGCAACAAAATGTTATCAGGAATCACCTGATAAGGAAAGAGGTAATAGCCTTATTGTACAGACTTCCAGGTGTAGAGAAGACCCAAAGAAATAATGATTCTGGATCGGTCTAATAAGCATCTAATTCCAAGTTAACTGTTCCTCAACCTTCCCCTTTTTACCCCTGGAGTTGTTCTGAGAAAGAGTTCATAGAATCCTGAGAATCCACACTAATGCTCTCTGGCTGGAGAGAAGCAGACTGAGGAGCCAGTGGACCCAGGACGGAGGTCAAGAGAGTTTTGAAGTATAGAAGCTTCCATATACCACTCTGAGATTTGATCATAGGTAGCAGGGGCTACTCCTTCCTCCAGGGCACTGGCTAAGTTGGGTGAACAAGCATTTTCCAGATGGATGAGATACACAACTAACTGCCTGTGAGAAAGAGGTCCCCTGCATATTTTAGGTCATCTTAGAAGAGAGCCGACTTCAAGTGCCCAAGATGCAGGTCAGGATTCAACCCACTGAGCCTGCTGTCCTGTCACCACAGCTCCTCTGGGACAGAAGAAATCATACAACTAACTGACCACAAATTGTAGTCTGGAGGGGAGAAGACCACCTATCAACTAGAAATATCTGGATAGAGCTGTTGTCCTTAAATATAAGTAAGATAAGAAGAAACGGGGCAAAGATGATGCACAGTACTATCTCAGAAACAAAAAAGAATTGGCCAGGAAGGAAATTGCATATAAAACATACTCTGAAAGAAAACACAGTCCAAGAAACAGAAGATTACACTTTTATGTTTTGCATTATATAACATGAATTAAATAAAAATAAAAATGCAGGGACATACAGATGAAAAGATATGCTGAGAAGGAAAGATAAAGCAACAGGTACAGGCAATAGATAGACAAACTAAACTGTGCTGGTTCCACAGTGAATGCATGAATTTGAATCAGAATTTGAATCTGAAATAGAAAAGAAACACCTGAAATGTGGAATACTGACAGAACAAATCGAAAGTCAGAAGAAATGATGGAATATAATGTGAAGACAGAACTAAGCATGACCACTGAAAGGACATACTGGGTATCACGAAAACACATGCAGGAGATCAACATACAGACACATCAAGGCAAGGCAGCAGAATGCCGGATCAAGCAATATTTCTCAGTGCAGAGAGACTAAAAGACATCAGGCTGTCCCAGACTTCTCCAGAACTAGGAGACGAGACAATAGAGAAAAGCCTACGTACATTATTCTGAGGGAAAGGACGTGTGACTCCAACATCTCATACCCAGGCAAGCTGTTGTTCAAGCATCAAGTAAAAAGACATTTTCAAAAATAGTATTATTTACATGCCAATTAAATAAGCAACCCCATAATGAAATACAGCCACTCCATAAAGGACTCAACATAAAGAAGTATGAAAAGAGCAGATGTGGTAAAATGAATGGGTTTGAGAATTAAACTCATCTAAATAAAGAAACAAAATTATACATCTGAGCAGGATGTAAATGCAATAAAATATGACAAGGAAAAAATAATCCCAGCAATAAAAATAGGTCAGTGGGGATGGAGGAGTTAGAAGGAAATAGATGGCTACTAAAATTCTCGTTTTTATAGCATGAAAGTAGAAAAGTGTAGGCTAGAGAAAACCACAATGACTCCAAACTCAATACCAACATTTCTTCTTTCAATCTTGAAGAAGTTTTTAAAGAGATAATATGTCCTGGCGAGAAGAAACATTTACATGAAATTTCAGCATCCGTTCAGTATCAATTGACTTTGTTTTTCTTTTCTTAGGTACAATTAAAATTGAATTTAATATGCTTTTAGTCCTGTGTGATGTAACCAAATCATTATAAAATTGTTTCTTTCTGGAGCACTAGTCTCATTCATTCTCAGTTGGTGGCCCGACCCATCAGGTGGTGCCTATTTCTAGGAGACCTGATGCCAGGTTGTCACTCAGGCTCTTGCTTGGTGAGGTTTCAGTTTTCTTCTTTATTTCCCATTTTCTCAACCTGATGCTTTTAAGGAGGATGTATTATTTTAATAAATCAATGCATTCTTTGTGATAATCTATTAAAAAACACAATCCAGTCGGTGGATGAGGAAAATAAATACATAGATACATGTGGAACTGCAAATACTGAATGAAAAAGAGGGTTGGTGTAAATGTAAAATGTAAAATGTTGAGGGAGTGTAGGGACCAGTATTGCTGAAGGGGAGGTGGGTGGGGGATGGGCTAGATGGGGGATGGGTATTCAGGAGGGCACTTGGGATGAGCGCTGGGTATTATCTGTAAGTGATAAAGGACTGAATTCTACTCTATTTTTTTTTAAAGATTTTATTTATTTATTCGACAGGCAGAGATCACAAGTAGGCAGAGAGGCAGGTAGAGAGGAAGGGAAGCAGGCTCCCCGCTGAGCAGAGAGCCCAATGCAGGGCTGGATCCCAGACCCTGGGAACATGACCTGAGCAGAAGGCAGAGGCTTTAACCCACTGAGCCACCCAGGCGCCCCATCTAACTGGAATTTAAATAAAAACTTGAAACAAGATGGGACCGGGGAGGGAGACATACTGTAAGAGACTCTTAATCTCAGGGTTGAGATTAAGAGTCTCTTAAACTGAGGGTTGCTGGAGGGAGATTGGTGGGAGGGATAGGGCGGCTTGGTGATGGACACTGGGAGGGTATGTGTTGCGGTGAGCGCTGTGAATTGTGTAAGACTGATGATTCACAGACCTATGCCCCTGAAACAAATAATACAGTTTGTGTTAATCTTTTAAAAAGCAAAAAACAACAAACTTGAAACAAAAAAGAAAAGAAAAACACTGTAGTAATAAATGCCCATGAACATAAAGTCATGTGGCTACTGGGAATGTAAAGTATATAAATTTCCAAGAACAGTCTGGAGATTTGCATCCCAAAAGATAGGGTCGGTTTATGTCCTTTATCTGTGTGACTCCCTTTGAGAAGCAGCCTATGGAAATAACATGAAATGTGGACAAGTAACTCATGCTTGTAAACTCATCCTTGCATTGTTTATAATTCAAAAAATAGTTGTAACCTATCATCTGCCAAAGGAAAGATTTTATATAAATATTATGCATTTATGATAATCTACCCTACAGAATTAATGTTTTGATGAATTTTTGAGCAGTTGAAAAATACTTGCAGTGTTAGGTTAAATGTGTTTTCAAAATTGCATGTCAGGATAATTGCAGAATATGTGCTTTATCATGTATGTGCTAAAATATATGTGTGGGTGTGTACCTATAATTTAGTATGCCAATATTTTACAATGGTTTATCTGGATGGTTGGATTATGAAGAGTGATTTTTATGTTCTTTTTTAAATAATTTCTGTTGCTTTATGTATTTTTTTGTTTCCAAACTTTTTACCATGAACTTTATTATTTTAATAATCAATGATAAAAAAGTACAGCTAGAAAATATCTGATATACTTTAATATTTTTTGTACCATGTGGATGCCTATGCCATTTGAGTTAGAAAATTATGTGTAGCGCAACAATTTATTGTAATATTCTTTTACTTACACTTATTTTTGATGGTCTGTTGTGTACATGGTGTAAGGTTGTACCCTTTTGGGTCTTGTTCATTTTCCATGGCTGTGCCTGGTAATAACTCCTTTAGTGAAAATTTAAATATTCTTGCTTAATATAGCAACAATTGAAGACTAAAACTTAGTGAAATGTAGATGGATTTTTTAAAATGAAGACATTGCTTAGGACTTAAATGATTTCAAAACAAATTTCAGTTAATAAAGTAGCAGACCAGCATACATAAAGACTACACTCAAAGTCAAAAGGTACCACTTTATTTTTTACTGGTGAAACTGCTAAATTTCCCACTATTTTCATTTATAAAGTGGTTATTACAGTCCTTTTCACCTACCTACCTTGCAGGGATGCTGTGAGGATCAATGAGATCATTCCTACAAAGAACTTGAGTTCCTTGGGGATGGGAGACATAGAATGTTATTATTATCCTGTCATTCATACATTAGCTTGCTCACTCTTCCAGGACCTCAAGGTAGAATCAAACAGAAACAAATTCTGATCCGCAGTGAGAAATATTTAATGAGATTTTTAAAAAGTTTTTTTCTGTGTTTAATACCTGAGGTTCCCAGTACTAGATATATTAAATTCATTTCAAAGACTTTTTGCATACCAATTTGATATCTTTTACATACAAACCTGGATTGCTTTAGGTTACTTTTAAAGTGAAATCAGATGTGTATTATTTTCATGTGTTTGAAATGAAGTCCACTGCTTTGGCTGAATTAAACTATCTTCAAATTTAGAAAATTAAGATATAACATTGTGCTGTTAAACAAGAAAGGTCCGTATAGATGCCTATAGCTCAATTAAATTACAAGTTCACTTCTTTGTGTTCTGGCTCAGCCATTACTGCTTTGCAAAATTTCTTTTTAATTTTATGTGTTCCAATATTCTTACCAGCTGTTGAATTACCTGTCAGCTCTAAGAACTGAAATATGTCTTTCTTATAAAGCCAAAAAAGTATTAAAACTTCTATTAGACATCATTTAGTAAAGCTGAACTATAATTTTTTCCAAGTGTTTATTACCATCCCACAGTTTCTAAGACTGCATGTGTCTAAACTGTGGTACCCTAGAGGCTGCCCATCGAAGCAAAAATACTCCTGCAAATTGGATTATGTCAGTTTCCACCTTGTCAGAAATGTTATTTAATTTTCTATGATTGGTTATTTAATGTATAATAGAAAACATAAAGTTTATTGACAAATTTTTGATGAGATTTCGATGATTCTTTTTACCAGCTATAATTTTTTTAGAAGAGGGTTTTATATTGCGCTAAAGGTATTGCCAAAGTGAAGAGATTTTTTTTTGGTCTTAACTTTCAGACTTTCTGAATAACAAAACACTGACTGCAGTCTTTGCAAAAATCCAGCAAATTTTAATATTGGTATTTCTTAAGAGAATGTTTTTTAGTATATGTGCTGCTGAAGCGAACACTCTCAAGATAATTTTTATAAAACAAATAACATTTCTCAAATTATTTCAGATATTTCCTCCAGCTACTCTAGAGTAATAACAAAATATCTTAAACTGTTCTCAAACTCTTACATTTTGTGTTTAAAATTTTTATGTAAATGAGTTAAGTCTTCATAAATAATGAATGAAACCTTACCTCACTTTTCCAAAAACTTGATTTTAGGTTTCAGGAGATACTCTGCAACCAAACAATCATACATTAATGGGTTATATAAACCAGTACAACCATAAATGGTTATAGCCATAGTTGAACCACGCTAATACTATTTTTAAGTCGCTTCAAATATTTCATGTCTTGATTTAGACTGTTAAATATAGTTTACATTATAATAGCATTTTACTGTCTTTATTTTATCTACACAGTTTGTCTAAGATTTTGAAAAAACATTCAAGCCTATAGGGGTATAGAAAAAATAATAAATTTAACATATAATTCTTAAACAAGTCACATTTTGTTCATCTTTTGTTACTATTTTTCTCCCTCTCTGTGTCTTTTACAGATACACACACACACAGACATTTTTCAAGTGATGCATCTCCTGAGACTGACATACTCTTCCATGGCTAGAATAACATTATACAGAAGACTACAACATTAATTTGAAAAGTCATGTAGTATGTAGTCTATATCAAATGCCCCAAATTATCCCCCAAAATATCTTTGGAAGCTTTTTCCTTTCTGCACATCTAATCAAATCAGGATTTATACATTACATTTAACTGTTTTGTCTCTTTATTCACTTTGGATGAAGAATAGTCTGCTCACATTTTTTCTTTTTCATTTTACTGTGTTTTTTTGAAAGTCTTAATCAAGTTCCTAGAATGAGGCCAGGCAAAATATCCTGCACTCTGGGTTTCTTTATTTCCTCATCATAGAAATATATTACCCATTAGTGGTAAAATAAAACATGGGTGATACAGTTATGGCAGCATCTTAATGACGGCATGTGTCAGTGATGCAGGTTTGAGCATTTGGTTAAGCGAGTGTCCATGGATCTATCTACCCCAAGACTGCCACTTCCCCTTCCCCCTTCGTAATTGGTGGGTTATCTGTGGGGTGATAATTTGATAATCCGAGACCATGAGAACATTCTTGGTTGCATATTTACCTTTCACCCACAGGCTTTAGCATCAGTGGATGATCATCATTTGGGTTTGCAATGCAGTATAGTGATATTCTAATTTTATATTTTTCTGTATTATTAGTTGGCATTTTGTTTTCTCTCTTTTCTTTTTTAAATGGATATGGTTATATATTCATGGATTGGTTTTTAGTTTAATGTGATATAATTCACTATAATCAATACTATTTGACACTCCCTTTTCCCCAATTTTAAGAGTGTGAGGGCCTAAAAATTAGCTTCTGCTTTGTTTTGTCATGATTTTGGGGGGGTTAATTTAAAGATTCCAAATGCTTTGTTTTTATACAATTGATTTATAATATTTACTATTTTTTCACATTGATTATTACTGTTGATTAAACTGTTGATTAACTAGACTTTATTGTCATTTTTAGAGAAATATGTTTTCACACATTTCACTTTTAATGTTGCAAACTTTGAACATAATTTTCATCCAACATTTACATCATTAGCAATAAGTAACTCACCTGTTTGAATTATCAAGGTTTCTATCCCTGAAAAATAATTGCTTTATGTTTTCAGCAATTTAAAAAGATTTTTTGAAGTTTTGGGTTTTTTGTTCAATATTAGATATTTGGCTTGCATTATGTTTTTTATTCAATTCCTTTTTATTATTTGTTATTCATTAAATTTTATTTTATTTAAATTCAGTTGATTAACACACAGATTATTATTAGTTTCAGAGTTAGAGGTCAGGATTCATCAGTCACACAAAGCACTCAGTGCTCATCACATCATATGCTCTCCTTAAAGCCCATCACCCAATGACCCCATCCCCCTCACATCCCCTCCAGCAACCCTGTTTCCTATAGTCAAGAGTCTCTTATGGTTTGCTTTCCTCCCTGAATTTGTCTTATTTTATTTTTCCCTCCCTTCCCCTATGATCTTCTATTTTGTTTCTTAAATCCCACACATGAATGAAATCATGTAATAATTGTCTTTCTCTGACTGACTTATTTCCTAATAAGCATATTTTGTAAGATAAGCATAATTTTAACCTTCTAGTTCCACCCACATAGTTGCAATGGCAAGATTTCATTTTTTGATGGTTGAGTAATATTCCATTCTCCATTTTTCTATTTTTACCACATCTTCTTTATCCATTCTGTCTGTTGATGGACATCTGGGCTCTTTCCATAGTTTGGCTATTGTGGACACTGCTGCTATAAACATTGGGTACAGGTGCCCCTTCGGATCACTACATTACTATCTTTGGGGTAAATACCCAGTAGTGTGAATGCTGGGTTGTAGGGTAGCTCCTCAACTTTTGGAGGAACCTCCATGCTGTTTTCCGGGGTGGCTGCCCCAGCTTGCATTCCCACCAATAGTGCAACAGATTAAAAATATTCATGTTGTGTTCTTACAAGGAATGCTAAGAAAATTTTATGAAGTTTTGTTTTCCTCGCATTTTGTGGATTTATTTCCTTAACCATAATTTTACTGAGGTGTAATTTAAATAGAAAAAAATGTATTTACTTTAAAAGAACTGTTTAAAGAATTTTCAGAGGTACGTTTCCTCATACCATTTGGCAATAAATCTGGCGCCCTTCACTGGCAACCTGTATTCTGCTTTTTGTCACTAAAGAGTAGTTTGTCTTTCTTAGAATTCATATGAAGGTAACCATACAATGTACTTGTTTCAGCACAGTGTTTTATGTTTCTATTAATAAGAGTACCACTAGTTTATTTTTCCTTTATTGCTTAGTGGTATTCCAATGTGAGTATAGACCTCAAGTTGTTTATCGATGGACTATATTAATGGACACTTAAATTATGTCCAATATTCAGCTACTTTGAATAGAAATGCTTTTGATTTTTATCAACTAGTCTTTGTGGAGGTACACATTTTCATTTCTTTTGGGAAAAATGACTGGGTCTGGAATGACTGGGTTGTATGATAAGTGGGAGCTTAACTTTATAAGAAATGGTTTTCCAGAGTACTTGTACAGTTTTATACTCTTATGGGCAAAGTATGAGAGTCACAGCATTATTATCAGTATTTACAATTTTAGGAATTCCAATGGATATCTCACTGTGGTTTTAATGTGCATTTGTACAATGACTAATAATCAGCATTTTTATGTGCTTATTAGCCATTTACATCATCTTTTATACAACATCCATTCAAATCTTTGGGTTAAATTTAATTGAGTTGTTTGCATTCTTTTTACTGAGATATAACGGTTTGTTTTAATATATTCTGTATACCAATGCTTTGTTAAAGAGGTGAACTGCAAAATTTTTCTGCAGCTGGTAGCTAGCCTTTTCAAAGTCTTAACATTATCTTTTGAAGGTAAGAACTTTTTCAGCTTGATGAAGTCTAAGGGATCAATTTTTCTTTATGTTTTCTGCTGTTGGTGTCCTATATTAAAAATCTTTGCCTTCTTCAAGTTCACAGTGATTTTCTCCTGACTTTTTTGGAAGTTATAGCATTTACGTTTAGATCTATGATCGATTTCAAGTTAATTTTTCTATATGACATGAAGCTAGGGCTGTGGTCTATTTTATTTCATGGATGGGATCAATAGCCACTGGTATTGGCTTTGCTCTTCTGATGTGGAATCCCAGACTTAGGAGGGTGAGGGGATGAGGGTGATGGGCTGCATTGTTCATGACCCTCAGCCCCTGGGATAAGAGTGGGTGATATGGAGGAGATGCTGAGCTGTTGGCTGTTGGCCACACTATTTTGGAATATAATCTCTGCAGGGCAGAGTTCAGAGGGATGAAAGTTGCTGGTAGTCTACGTCTCCTGGGGAAACACCATGACTTTTGGCCGACAGCTTCAGTGAGAGCAAGATATATGTTTTTGGCCCTAACTGCTCATAATGGAGTTTCCATCATGCTCAGCTTAAGGTTGGTGAAGTAGATCCTGCTTCGAGTTCCAGAGAAGCCACCTGTTCTTATGAAGATTTGATACATTTCCTTGAATAATTAAAAAAAAATTGTTTAAAAATTGGCCTTATGACAATTTCCAGAAACTGTAGTAGATTTTTAAAATAACTGTAACAAGTTATGGTTGTCCCCCTGGGGAGGGGTTTCCACATAACTCTTTGTTCTGTAATTCCAGAGTTGTCCCCACTGTATTTATTTTTTAAATTATTATTACTGATTTGGAGGGGCTTTGTTGTTGTTGCTTGGGTTGCCAATATTTTCCAATAAATGTTTTGTCTTTTACATCTTTTTATGGTCCCTGTTTTATTAAAAAAAAAAAAACCTTAGTTTTAATGTATTTGACAAATAGCATTTAAAAGATCATTCCTTACCTCAAAATCATAACCATGCCTTTCATATGTATATATTTAATCCACATGGATTTCATAGTTTTATTTTGTCAGAGATGAATTGAATGGTATCTTTTTCTATAAATATAAACAATTTCCCCATCAATATTTATTATATAATCTATCATTTTCTTATAAATTTGCAACTGATGCCCTGTCATAAATCCAGTTTCTGCATATATTTGACCAATTTCTGGGCTCTCTTATCCTATTCCCTCCCACTATTAGTCTATGTTCAGTACCTTTGCCAAATCATCCAAATGGCTTTCATTTTCTAGTAGGTCTCAATGTTCAAAAGGATAAATCCCATCAAATTATTTTTGGTTTTCTCTTTCTCTTATATTTTGTTAGCTGCCAGGCTTGTATTTTAAATGAGCAGTGTTTGGTTTCATCCAACCTCATACGATTTCTATTTCATTCACTACTTCACTTTTCAATTTTCATTCGTTTCTGTCATGTTTTGACTTTCTATCTTTCCTCCTTCAGATTTATTTTCTAAATATTTTTTGACTTTATAATTTAGATGCGTATTTTCATTAAGTTTGAGGCTTTCTTCTTTTTAAAACTAAGCTCTGAATCTCTCCTTAAGAACTATTTTCATTGCATTGTTAATTTTCTGTGTCATATTTCCATTATCTGTCCATTCTGAATATTTGTAAATGTCCTATTTTAACTGCCTCTTTGACTCATGAGTGTCATAGATGCCTTTATTTATTTATTTATTTAAGTTTCCAAATCTATACATACCACAGTTGTAGCTATATTTGCATAGATGTTCCATATGAGAGTCAACACTAGTGTCTTCCTTGTGTGGTTTTCTTCATGTCATCACTAGATCAGTTTGTTGATCACTGTGCCAGTTATAAACTGTCACCTTTTCATTCCAAATCTACCCTCTGGAACTCTGCTTGTGGTCTATGACATTCTTCTCTTACCAGATTGCATGGTGTCACGCTGCAATGTGAGAGACACAGAGGGACACTGAAGGAGGGAGAGCTCCTGAGACATATGGTGGCTGTGCATATTGTACAACTCTTCTGGGGCAGCTTCCCTAGCACATATAGACCTTCCCAACAAGGTCTATAGATGGCATCTCCCTGAAATGGATGTTTCCAAGCAACCCAGATGGAAACTTCCTAGAGAGTTCTGCCAGCATGGCATCCTTGGCCACTCTGTGAACTGTGGCCGAGCCCATCTAGTAATCTGTAGATCTCAGGCCTGGAGGTGAGGATCATGGAAGATTTTCAGAATTTTTCCTTCTTTTAAGTACTATCTCATCCCTGGAGGTAGAAGGTGCTCCTGTATCTGCCATTCTTATCCTCTTTAGAGTTATCTTTACCCACAGTAACCTTTTAGGTATAGTTAATGATTATTCAAAGTGCCATGTGATTTCTGTGTCTTGAGTGGACCCTGACTAGTACAATTGTGCTGTTCTAATTCATACTACTTTTTTAGTGATCTACTTCTTCTTTTTTAAAGATGTTTTTAATGTATTTGCCAGAGAGAAAGAGAGAGAAAGCACAAGGAGAGTGAAAGACAGACACGTAGAGAAGCAGGCTCCCTGCTGAGCAAGGACCCTGATACAGGACTTGATTCCTGGACCCTGGGATCATGATCCAAACCAAAGGCAGTTGCTGAACCAACTGAGACATCCAGGTTTCCCTATTGGTCTACTTCTAATATCTTAGAGAGGTAAATTCTAATTTTCTATCCCGATGGCAGATTCATATTTTATGTGTAATTCTTTCAATTCTTGCTAAATATATTTTGAAGCAATAATGTTAGAAATGTGTACATTTGTATTTTTCTGATTAATGGATTTTTAACCATCATGTAGAACCACGTTATCTTTACTGTAATTTTACTCCAAAGCCCAATTCATCTGATATTAATACTGCTGCATCAGCTGAGTAGTGCTTAACATATATCTGATAGAATTTTTTATTTTCTCTTCAAACATTTTCATTCTTTGATGCTTTTAGAGGATTTTGTTTGTACAGTCAAGTCTAATTATCTTTATCCTTTTTCCCTCCATTAGTTTGAAATGTTTATTAATAGTCTCTAACTTTAGTTATTCTCCTACATATTTTTTAAAGATTTTTAAAAAATTTTTTATTT
Source organism: Taxidea taxus jeffersonii (assembly GCA_003697995.1). Classification (NCBI taxonomy): domain Eukaryota; kingdom Metazoa; phylum Chordata; class Mammalia; order Carnivora; family Mustelidae; genus Taxidea; species Taxidea taxus. Next base: position 31,271 of record RCUC01141801.1, on the reverse strand, counting down.
ATTTGACAGATGGACATCACAAGTAGGCAGAGAGGCAGGCAGAGAGAGAGGAGGAAGCAGGTTCCCTGCTGAGCAGAGAGCCCGATGCGGGGCTCCATCCCAGGACCCTGGAATCATGACCTGAGCCAAAGGCAGAGGCTTTAACCCATTGAGCCACCCAGGCGCCCCTTCTCTACATATTTTGATGTGAATACATAAATTAATGTAATATAAAGTGAATTAATCACTCTACTCTGTTTTTTTTTTTAAGATTTTATTTATTTATTTGGAAGAGAGAGACAGAGATAGTGAGACAGATAGCGTGAGAGAGCACTAGCTGGGAGGAGGTAGGGAGCCCAGCTTAGGGCTTGCTCCCAGGACTGTGGGATCATGACCTGAGCCAAAGGTAAAAGCTTAACTGACTGAGGCTCCCAGGCACCTCAAGTCTACTCCATTTTAAAAATAATAAAGGGATCTTTGTTCTAATTTTAATTATTTTTCTCAGATCATATACTGTTGTTGAATATTTTTGTTTTATACTATTTGTGTGTTATCCATGTGAAATATCACTTTTTATTTACATTATTTGCATGTTTACAAATATCATCCACATAAATTCTTCTTATTTGTCCTTAAATTTGCCTTTAATCTTACAGTCACTGGAGACCCACGACTGGGGAGTTTAAAATTAATTGACATAATCCAATATTGTTCTTGAAGTTGTATAGCACTGAGGACACTCTGGGCATAAAAAAAACAGACCAAACTTCCAGGGACACCTGGGTGGCTCAGTCAGTTAAGCCTCTGCCTTCGGCTCAGGTCATGATCTCAGGGTCCTGGGATCGAGCCCCACATCGGGCTCTCTGCTCAGCAGGGAGCCTGCTTCCTCCTCTCTCTCTGCCTGCCTCTCTGGCTGCTTGTGCTCTCTCTCTCTCTCTCTCTTTTTCTCTCTCACAAATACATAAATAAATGAAATCTTAAAAAAAAAAGAGGCAAAACCTCCAGTTATAAGATAAATATGTCCTGGGAGTATAACCACCATGACTATAGTTAACAACACTATATTGTGTGTTTGTAGGTTGCCGAGAAAGTAGATCTGAAAAGTTATCATCACCAGAATAAAAAAAAAAAAATGTAACTCTGTGTGGCGATATTTAACTATAAAGTTAACTAAAACAATTGTAGTGATTTCACAGTATAAACGCACACATCAAACGATATGTTGTATGCCATGATCTAGCACAATGTGATCTGCCAATTACATCTCCATGGGGGGGACCTGACCACAGAAGGACCGACGTGCAGGGTTACCACGCCAGGGTAAAGCACTCGTAAGACTCTAAACTAGCGGTGTGATACCAGCTTTAGATAGGTGGGCATGGAAGTGCTATGTGTACGGGAGTTACGATCATCTCCAAGTGTGTCTTTGTGTGAGGGGTTACATTAGGTAGTCAGGGAAAAGAAGAGAATTGAGGATGATTTCCAAGTTGTTCATGTATTTACCTGTACAGGAACTGGCCCAGAGATTTGACTTGAGCCACAGAAACACTAGTTTCCTTCTGGGCTTGTGTTAGAGGTGCCTCTGGCACGGCCAGCTGGAGATGTGCACAAGGGAGTTGGGAATGCAGGTTGGAGAGTGATGTAGACGGACATGGCAGATTGGGAATCTTTCCTACAGAAGTGGACAAACACACCTGCGCAGTAGGAAGCCTGGAGGGCTGGACTCACTTGTGAAGGCTTGTTGTCAGGTGGGCACTGCTCTCTGGCTATTCAGGGAGGTGTCGCTGCATTTATTCTGCTTTAAAGTTTTGAAATTTAGGGAAGCGTCACTTTGGGGACATATATTTCTGTTAAAGTCTGCTTTTTCTTATGCTTTCCTTTTTTCGTTTTGACCCTCAATATATTACAAGTTGTAAAATGCAAGATTTTCTGTATATTTTATAGCACTTTTATAAAGAAATGGTCTCCTACATCAGTGAGAAAAATGTTCCTAAAGAAGATTTTTTTTGAAAAATAAATATAAAATGATAGTGATTTTAGACTCATTTAAGTTTCCAAGTGCTGTAAAGAAAACTGTAAAATTCAAAATGAAGAAATCAGATATTCAGATCTTCTGACTGTAGTAATTTCTCACCTTTCACTTACTCAAAAAGCTTCCTGTAATTTTAAGTTTTTGCCAAGTACATGTCTTTCAACTACAAACTTTCACACCTAGAATATAATCCAGATGGAGGATTTATGCTTCTCGAATACCGAAGCAGATCTACACCATGTTACACAGTAAAGGCATTCAAGACAGCAGTTAGTCTGATAGGAAGCTGAAAAGTTTAACAAAATCACTCCCCTACCCCCACCCATACTTCAGTTCTGCAATAAAACTGGCCAGGACTCGAGCTGGTTTATTTGTTCTTTGGGGGAATTTATCGCATCCTATTTTTCTACTGCTTGGAAAGGATACTTTCTCTAAGATGTACCTTTTCATTAATAAAAACACCTAAAGTGTACCAGTTATAAGAGTAAAATGATTTATAAATTGGGCAAGTTCTAGAATGGAAACATGAATTGTTGCTTTCACAACTGATACCATATTTCTATAATTAAGAATAAAACTTGAATGTACCCTTTTTTGTTCTATTGCTCTGATAGCTTCACATCTAGATATATTGTTTAGCATTATAATTTATAAGTTGAAACCAAGGTTGCAAATTACAATGTTTTCTACAAAACCAATTCTGTATTAGGAAGGGTACTTTTTTATTTGTCTTTCACTCATATTTTTTTCTTTTTTTGGTTGTAGAGCCTTCTTTGTTGAAAGAATATTGTTTAGCTTTCTAAATATATTTGGAAATGGTTTAGAAAGACAAAAGGAAGTTTAATCAGGTGTTGTTAAAAGAATCACAGTCAGGGACATAGATATGAGTCAATCTGAACAATGAGTTGGTAATGGCTGAATTAAAATGGTAATTTATGAAAACTATGGTTGTGTGTACGGTAGATGATTTGGATCCTATAACTTCAGGCTGTTGCTTCCAAAGGATTACTTCCCTTCTTGGCAAGGAGTTCTTACTTCATATGGAAGTTCTGGCCCCAGAAGGACCCAGTAGGCCTGGCTCTGGGATAGACTATGCTCAAATCCCTAAAGACAAAGATGCTTGTTGAAACAGAATTAATTACAACTAGGTAATGTGAAAACAAATTTACATTCTTAGAGGAGTAACTCAATGATTTATTTCAAAAAAGCAAAAAGACAAAAAGGAGGAAAGGATGACAGGAAAAAAAAAAAAAGCCCGCTATTATGGATAAGTTAAGAACAGTTAATGCCACTATCACAGAAATTTCAGAATTAGAAAAATAAATACATAACAGAAAACCCATAATTAGATAAATAAACAAAATTTTACTGAGCTTAATAAAGACTGGTATGAAAGGGTTCAAAAGGACAACTTAATATAGTTGTAAAGGTGTAGATAAATAAGTAGGTATTGAGAATCACTGTTTTTTCTTTGAAAATTTAAAATACACTTTAGTACCCCTGTGAGCATACCAGAGCCCCTGGGCACAGTGCTTGAGAAATGTGACTTTATATGATTGCAAGCCAAGTCACCTGGTTTTAATACCCAGGTTGTGAGTGTATTTAAAACAAACAAACAAACAAACAAACAAAACCCAACACAACCAGTGCCACTTTACCACTTGTGGACAAGTTATGTAATAATGTATAGAGGTAGGGCACCTGGGTGGCTCAGGTGGTTAAGGGGTCAATTCTTGATTTTGGCTCAGGTCGTGATCTCATTGTCCTGAGATCAAGTTCCATGTCAGGCTTGGCACTCAGCCGGGAGTCTGCTTGAGGATTCTCTCTCCCTCTCTCTGCTCTCCCCTACCACACTCTCTCTCTAAAATAAATAAATAAATCTTAAAGCAAAAAAGTAGATGTCATCTAATGCAGACACATTCCAGCTATGCAATGACCTCCAGTTTCCATTCACTCACTTTATGATATTCTCAAGGTCTGTATATAATAAGCACACCAGGATGACAAGCACTTCTGCAATAATGTGTTTCTTCTTATTAATGTATTTGAGGCAAAACTCAAATTAATTAATTAATTTTCCAAGAATAAAGATCAGAATGGAATCAATCTCCAAAGCCTAACAAGTTAAACATAAAAATCTCCCTATTGGGGCGTCTGGGTGGCTTGGTGGGTTAAAGCCTCTGCCTTCAGCTCAGGTCATGATTCCAGGGTCCTGGGATCAAGCCCCGCATCGGGATCTCTGCTCAGCAGGGAGCCTGCTTCCCTTCCTTTCTCTCTGCCTGCCTCTCTGCCTACTTGTGATCTCTGTCTGTCAAATAAATAAATAAATCTTTAAAAAAAAAAAATCTCCCTATTAATAAGTCACTTGAATGAATAACTCCCAAACATCACTTTGTTCCATGATAACTACATAATATTCAAAATGTAAACCTGGGGAAGAGTTTGGGATATTTGGAAGTTAGTAGACACATGTGACTCCCAAATTTGCTTCTTTACATAGGTAGATGAGGACATAAAAGGAGAGCTCACACCAAAGCAGAGGTGGGTGAACTATGGCTATGGCTCCCTATGGGTGAGCTATGAACTAGAAGTCAAATCTACCCCTCTGTCCATTTTGTAAATAAAGTTTTATTGGAACCCAGCCCTGCCCATCAATTTCATATTTCCTATAGCTCTTTTTGGGCTATAACAACAGGCTTGAGTAGTTGCAACAGAACTAAATGGCTTGCAAGACCCCCCAAAATTACTGTATGGATCTTTACAGAAAAAAATTCCTAACTCTGTACTTAACTGTGAACCCTTCAAAGCATCTGCATTCATGATGGTGCCAAGGGGTGATACTAACATGATTTCGTCTCATATTCAGATACAAGTTTGTCCAATTCTCTGTAAATTCACTTCAAACAAGATATGAAAGCCCCATGGTGAATATATTAGGGAGAGATAATTGCACTTAAAATTATTCAGTACATCCGTATTTCCATTACACATCTCTGAGTCTCCTCCTGTGGAGCTGGGAATAGACATGATTGCATTTCAGCTTCACTCACAGCATAAACAGAGCGATCTCCTGGTTCCAATCCCTCATTGCTACCATGCAGACTGTCTAGAATTTCAAGTAGAGTAGATATATAAAGACAAGACTGTACCCCAGAAAAGGCAAAGCTAGTTTGAAAAGACATCAATAGGTGGATAGAAATAGTAATTTTGGATTTGGAGACTTGGTGTGATTGGTATAAGTGCTTTTAATATTAAAGTTCCCAACACCTAAAAGCTGTCCCTTAGGTGTCAAAGTAGTCAAGTTGTGACCAGGCTTTAGAAAAATATTTCCATTGTAGCTGATGCAGGATGAATAGCTCCTTTCCTGGCCCAAGATTCTTGTTACAATTTCCAGCAGCGATTTCCATATAGTGAGAGTGTTCTGCCTCAGACTTTGGGAGAACATCTTATTGGAAGAAATTCATATTTAGAATTCATATGAAGTGAATATGAATCTTAATACTCTAAGTCAGGTCAATATCACTTTTTTTTTTTTTTTTCCTAGCCCAACTTAATTTCCAGTTCCTAGACCTATCTACTGATTTCTCTGGTACAGTACCTTATACAGGCTTTCTGTGGCCAGGGCAGGGAGGAAGGATGCTGCCCTTTCAAAGAATCCTTTATTCCCCATGGTTTTACGATGGTTTCTGTATCTTACATAAGCCAAATAATTACTTGTGGAAGAAAACTTATGGTTTCTGGTGATCTTCCTAATACTGCACAAATAAAATGTCCTTTGTTACAAATAAAATGTCCTCTACTCTCTCTGTTTATTCATGTCTAGTAGTTATCTCTTGCTTAAAGGCAATATTCTAAGAACCAATAGAAATTCAGGACTTAAAAACATGCCTTGTAGTTAGAGTTTAATGGCTGTAGAACTTCAGCTGGGGAAGAAGTCTGTGCAACGGTCACACAACAGTGTGAATATACGTAATATGATGAACCTGTACAATTAAAAATGGTTAAAATGGTAAATTTTATGTTATGTAAATTTTACTACATTTAAAAAACATGCTCTTCAAAGTAAAAAAAAAAAGGATTACATGTTTTTACAGTCGATATATTTAAGATACATCAAGTTCCTATTAGATAAGCTTTCACAGATTACTAAAAAGGAGGAAAGTATTACAAAAGAATACTGATATCCAAATGAAGTGAAGTCTAAAAGAAAACAATGGGGCACGCTTTCACACTGATGTAGATGGTAAAAGCCGAAACAAATACTTAGCAATCCAAATCTGCCAGTAGAGGAAACAAATAGTCCTTTGTAACAATTAAACTTGTAAAAACAAAAACAACGACAACGAAAAAACCCCAAATTTAAGTTTGCTCCACAGCTTCTAGAAAGTCATTAATGTATCTCACTACGTTTATAAATTAAAGGGTAAAAACATTTGATCGGGGCAATAGGTTCTGTAGAATCTGTCATATTTATGGCTCCAAAATGTTCAAAACAAATCTTAACTAACTCATTGAAGGAATATTTCTTAGACTCATAACCTGTACCACCCAGAACCTACAGGTAACATGATACTTCAGGTAAGAACATTGGAGCATTCTGGTTAAAACTGGGATCGAGACAAGGATTCTTGCTACCACCATTGCTCTTCAGTGTTGTCCTGCAGATCTTAGCCAGAGCCAAAGAAACAATGAATGGAGTGTTTTGTAAGACTTGAAAAATGAAGAAAAGTCCATATTCACAGATGATATAATTTCGACTTAAAAAGTCTCCTGAAATATTCACAATAGATAACAAAATTAACATAATAAATAAGTTGATCAGTTTTGTTGGATATATGATGTATATAAAACATTAACTTCTTAGTATATCTCAAAAATGAAATTGAGAAAATAGAAATTTATGTAAAGATGCTATTTTTAAACATCAACAAAGTATGGCTACTGGGACCCACTTGATTCAATGAGGTTGTGCAAAGTCAGAGTAAAGAAAATTATAGCATTTTATTGGAATATATTGAAAAAGACCTAATCTTAATATTGTAAAGATGTCAGTTATCTCGAATTTAGTATGTCCACCAATACAATTCCAATAAAAACTTGCTTTTTTTTTGCAGTGCAGAGAAAAATTGTAAGAGTTTCTCTCTCTCAAGTACTCATTCTATGTCCATTTTATAGCCTAGAGAAACCTTTACAATGCTCCCAAGAAGGTACATGCAAAAGTATTCTTAGAAGGTATTTGTAAAAAATAAATAAACAGTGAACAAGTTCATAAAAATGAGAATAAAGTATGATACATTAGTGCAATAAACTTGTTTATAGCAATGACAGCAAACTGATTCAAGCTACACACATGAATATGAATGAATCTTAGTAATCATACTTAGCAAGAGGGAGTTTGCTGAAGACCTGCTATGTGATACCTTTTATATATAATTTAAAAACATAACATAATACTTCTGGAATTGCATATACAAACATAAGTTGTAAAATTTAAAGACATGCTTGGGAGTTATAATCACCAAAGTTAAGAGAGGGTAGGGGAGGGAATGGGATCCGACTAGGGGAGAGATTTCCTTTCAACAACTGGAAATGCTGTCTTTTGTAAGTGAGTGAGTACAGTGCTGAGTACCTGTGTACTCACTATTGCTATGTTTAGTGTGGCTTCTCTTTTTTGTAATGAAGTAAAAGTGAGCAAATAACATAAAGAAAATTACCCTAACAAGCAGAAAGAAGGGCAGATGACATCAAGGGATAAAACCAGGAGGAGGACAGAGTGGATTACCTTTCTGAGCTTACTTCTGTCAGTAAGACATTTAGACTCCTGGCTCCTGGTGACTGGAAAGGGTCCTGGGAGTGAGGTGGGGTGGGGAACCCCAGCAGATGCCAATATAGAAAGAAAAACAAGGAGATAACGCATCTTGTCTCCGGGAGAGACAGAGAGACGGACGTGGAAAATGTTGCCTTAACATAGATGGGCGTCTCCTTCTTGGGGCAATAAGGGTAGATATTTCAAATGACACTCAAATCTGGTCATGAACTAGATAGTAAGAGCCTAGCTCTCAAAGAGCTTGGAGATCCTTGGGAAATAGGTATGGAAAACTGACGAGAAAGTAGATTTCAGATATCAGAAAACTGGAGCTCATAGAGAGAAGGTCAGTTTCCCAAGGTCAGAATCCGGCAGGAGAGGAAATACTTGAGGCCAGACTATCTGAACATAGAACACATATTCTATATCATTGCATTACACCAACCTCCCTATGGGGAATACTCCCCCATGTAAGGCATTTCTTCACATTCTGCTTTGGATGTTAGACTATGGTTTGATGGTTGCAAGCTTACCGTATCAATTTAAAAATTTCAGTTTCTTAATAACCGATATCCTTAAATAGCAAAAGAAGCACTGACCTATTTACTATATTTTCAACATATACCTACTAGGATGGATGGATATTCCCTAATATTGGTTATTTGTAATTTCCTTTATTACTTAAAGAAGCTAAAACATAATCTATCCTGTATGTTTTAAGATAATTTGTCATTGGGAAAGAGTAAGTTCTAGAAAGTTTTTTTTTTTTTTCAACTTTGAGAGATTTAAAATCTTAGACCTTTAATCTTTTATTTGGAAGTCTGTCATTTTTGACAAGATGAAGAGCCTTACACCTCGATGAAGAGATACTTTTTCTTTTGTGACAGGACCATGAAGGATACATGACATTTATTATCAGCTGGTGAAAGAAAAGGTCTGAGAAACAGCAGACAAAGTTCAGTGGTAAATCTAAATATCTTTTCACCACATTTTGGGACTGTTTTTCTTTAGTTATTTTTGTTAGCCCTGCAGCTAGCAAAGCAAAATTATTTCTAACGCCATTAAAATGTTCTTCACACTTCAAGTGCAAATGCTTATTTGTTCTTAGTGTTTCTCTGAACAGAACAATTGTCTGAAAATAATGTCTGGCATGTCTTTTCAGAGAAAGGTTAACAGAGAATAGACTCAAAGCACAGGCACACACAATTCTACTCACTGCATTCTTCACTTTGGAAAACAGTTTTACTTAGTTGAATCACTTATGAAGAGTGCATAGCAACGGCAGCCTCCTTTTAAAGCATCTTGCTTCTTGAAGTTTGTTTAATCAGTTGTGGCACTACTGAGCTACGGACTTCTTTCCCTTAAAGCCCTAAAAGAGAAGTGTAATCTTCCAGAACAAACTACTGAACTTTTATTCTTCAGTAACTGTCATACTCCTTGGTGAAGGCCACAGATGTTTTTGTTTTGTTTTTTTCTTTTTTTAACACCTAAAAATTGCATTCATATTGAGCTACACTTCTTGAAAATTTTAGGAAGCCTAGGTTAATTATATTAAAGAGTTATTGCATAATAAAGAGACTTTTCCATTCTATTTAATGCCTAAAGGTATATTTAGGGACATTCAGTATTTGTCATTTTGTTATCAATAATCAGGTTCTGGGTGGACAAGATTACAAAGATGGAGAAGCTTTAGCTTATAAATGTTATTTTAAGTTAATTTAAAAGGATGCAATGTGATATATACTTCCCAATTAGCAACTAATTACTAAAAGTTTACATGACATAAGCAAATATGAGTATGCCAAAAAAGTCTTAGTTTTTAATGCTTTTTGACCCCTCTCTTAAATTTTAAATGGCAATTAACAAAGGCACTTTTAAAAAGACCTATGTTTCCCACCTTCTTCTTCTTGTTTAAAAGTATCCCCATAGCGTGAAATAAAGATTATGTTTTTGGATATTCTGATGCCTTCAAAGCAAAATCCTTTAGATATCTGGAAGGTGCCATCAACACTAGTCATTTTAACTTTTAAAATATATGAGTATTATACATAAACACATGAATACAATATTTAATAATATTAAAGTATAAGAAATGCATTAAAATACATACCATATGTAATATAGACTATAGAAACATATTTCTATAATTTCTATATTCATTCTAAATTTACAGATTTATTAAACATAAATATGTTAAATTATACAAATATAAAATATATTAATATGTAACATAAAATATATGATACAAGAAATATGTAATATATAATACATACTATATAACATATAAATATGTTAAATGTTTTTATCTGAAATTTTTCATTTTTTAAAACATTTCTCTTTATTTTTTTTCACAACTAAAACATCCCGGAGACTTGGTTTTATCTCAAATGTATGACCATTAAGACTCATCTCAACAAATTAAGCCATAAGTCTTCAGAATCCATGGCTTTTCATGTCATGAGTAAACTGAATTTTGCATTTTTTTTTTTAAAGATTTTATTTATTTATTTGACAGACAGAGATCACAAGTAGGCAGAGAGGCAGGCAGAGAGAGAGGAGGAAGCAGGCTCCCCACCGAGCAGAGAGCCCGATGCGGGGCTCGATCCCAGGACCCTGGGATCATGACCCGAGCCGAAAGCAGAGGCTTTAACCCACTGAGCCACCCAGGCGCCCCTGAATTTTGCATTTTTATAATGGACTAAAACCTTCACTGGAAAACTATATATTTTATTTATTCGATTCTAAGGATTTTTAATAAATACATTAAAAACATGAACATAAGTAGCATAAAGCACTTAGACATGTAAAAATGTTATTTTTTTGGGTCATCCCTCATGCTAGACTCTGCTTTTATTTAATAAAATCACCTTCGCATAAAAAATTAAAACTTTATGTTGATCAGGAATGAGTTCAAGGCCAAGTAACAGTAACAGCCATGGCAGCAGCAAAAACAGAACAAAACAAAACATCTAACTTACTATGGCTTAAATAATTGAGATTTATTTTTCCAACATAGACAGATTTCAGGCTTACTTGCATTGAGGCAGTGGGTTGACACTCTTAGGGCCAATGATTCTGCCAAGCTGGCAATTATCTCCTGGGTGCAATGTGGCTGCTAAAGCTCCAGGCATCACATCCTGAGCAAAGTGTGTATGTTTCCTGTACTAACATTTATCTATGTCTATTCCATTTTTGGTTACTTTCCCAGAAGCACCTCTAGAGACTTCCTTTTCATCTTATGGTTTGGAATCAGTCATGTCCTAAGCAGGATAAAAGCCTAAGAATATAAACATCTTTAAAACTTTAATTTGGTGAGAGGGTGCACCATAAGAAGAGTTTGTAAATGGTGCTTGGGTTGCCAGTTCTGTGTTAACCACTATTGTGTTTCTTTTTTGAAATTGTCTTCAGGGATAATTTATCAATCTTATGAAGAATTCAATCTTGCTTCCTCATACTTTGTGCAGAAAATTGTTTTCAAACCTAAATATTTTCATTTTCTCTCTTCTATTCTTCATTCTTTTACTTCATGTCAAAGGGAGCTAACTGGGAGTAGAGGACACATGAAAAACTAAATAATGTAATATGGTACAGATAAAAAATCTGGCTTAAGACTCACAGTTAAGATACCCTTAGAAAAGAGTAAAATAACTAATATACATATATTTATCTAATTTGTAAAAACCCCAGGACAATGGTCTTTTCTTATCCTTGGGGATATGTTCCAAGACCCTCAGTGGATGCCTAAAACCCAGCTCTGAACCCTCTATATACTACGTGTTTTCCCAAACATACATAACTATGATAAACTTTAATTTACAATTGAAGTACAATAAAAGCTTAACAACAGTAACTAATAATACAATAGAGCATTATAACAATATATTGTATTAAAAGTGATGTGAATGTGGTCTCTCTGCCTTTCTGTCTCTTAACATACCTTGTCATGTTGTACTTACCCTTCTTCCTCTGATGCTGTGAGATGATACAATGTCTATGAGACGAGATGAAGTGAGGGGGTGATGTAGGGTCTGTAACATAGCATTAGGCAACTACTGTGCTTCTCATCATACATAAGCAGGAGGATCACCTGCTTTCAGACCACTGAAACTGGGGAAGGCAAAACTGTGGGAAAGGGGGGATTCCTATAAACAGAGCTGAATCTTGTAAGGATTGACTACCTTTAATAGTGCATAAAATAACTACCCACATAATACCTAAGAAAATCTAAAGTTTTCAGTCTGGCTTTCAAAATTACTCATTTTTACCTACCTAGATTTATGGCTTTATCAATGATTCTCTTCCCGCTCAGCAAACCATGCCAGACTGAATTAAATATGTTTATGCTGAGATTTGGCCCTTGTACTAGCTGTGATCACTCTGTTCCCTTCTTTCTTAATACCCAAACCCTCAATTAAATCTAGGTATAGTTTTATGATGTATTATATGTAGTTTTATACATAGTATATATGGTTATATATAGAAATTACAACAAATATCCTACCGTTGTATTAATCACTTGGACAGTATTCTGTTACTCTATTTTGAAATGTTTTGGTAACAAGTTTGATAACAGAGTGGAAATGGGAGTTGGAAACATGGGTGCTCCATGGCCCACTGGGTGGGTTATTTTGTTGATATTCTCGAATTGTGTGACCAAGTACATTGCAGCTTTCGACTGTCTCCTGGGAGCAGAGCATAGGTTTGGTGTACCTGGTGATGTCCCTGTTCCTTGATTTGAACACGGTGATTTTTTTTTCAGAATATATATATTGAGATTGTTTATCGGAGATGGGTTTTTTCTTTTTTTGCTTGAAATCTGAGGCATTCATATGTTATGCTACTAATATGTTATGCTACTAATTATGCTACTAGGCAAGGAACTAAGAACTCTCATTCACTTCTTCCTTCTTATAGTCCATCTTCCTCAAAAAGTCAAGAATGCTTTGATCCTAAAAACTATCATACTTTTCTTGTTACCAGAAGCAGATGTAGAGCTAATTAGAGCCTAACGAGTAGTCACAAATGAGGTAAATTGCATATATCCAAGATCAACTGTATGTATATATGAACAAGTGTTTCTTTGTGGGTTTTGGATAACTTGATTCATATTTTTCATCTTTTGTGTTTTCCCATTGATGAACATTTTATTAGTGGCATTACCTGGTTATTTTATTTTTGTGCATTCACTAAGTATAATTAAATCTTTATTTTATCTTGAATTGCATAATATGACAGATAACATCTGATACAAACAAATGACTCCATATGCAACCAGAGAGACACGAGGACTTTTTAAGGTTCTGTTTGGTTGGAATGTTTCATGGTCAGTTGGTTGGGAAAAAGACAATGAAATACTTTCAACTATGGGTTATGATGACCATCACTGAAGGGAAGTAACATTGCACACATTTTATAAGTTATATGGAAATGTCATTTGTTTCAATTATGCTTTTGACAAAGTCTAATGCAACGGATTCTTTCAAAAATGCCTACAAAGATGTTTTCTGATAGTTTTTTTTAAGATTTTATTTATTTATTTGATAGACAGAGATCACACAAGTAGACAGAGACGCAGGCAGAGAGGGGAGGGAAGAAGCAGGCTCCCTGCCAAGCACCGAGCCCGATGCGGGACTCGATCCCAGGATGCTGGGATCATGACCCGAGCTGAAGGCAGCGGCTCAACCCACTGAGCCACCCAGGCATCCGTGATAGTTTTTTTTTAAAAGCCTGAACATAAGTGCATCAGCATATGAATTACACTTGTATGATTCATAGCAATGGACCATTCTAGACATTGAAACAATCTAGACCCAATCCATTGATTGTGAGGGTGAACACTGAGATTTACTAAAGTCCCAGCACAAGTTCAAACTCAATAAAAGAAAATGAAGTGACATACACATTACCCAATTTTGCTTTGCCTCCAAACAAATGGCCTTTCAAAGCCCCAAATAAGGAGGGTTTTCTGCTGGTAACTAACTCACTAAGAATAATTAAACCTTTATTTCATCTTGAATTGCATAATATAACAGATAACATCTGATACAAACAAATGACTACATACAATTAAGGTATGATTATCACATACATAATTTTGTTAAAATTATTTATTATTCAGACCAGCCTTTCTTCCTCTCCTTTAAAAAACCCTGTTATTCACAGGGTGAAGCATTCAATACCTAAACAAAATAATAACCCCCAAACGAACACTTTCCATGTTTCCATAGTATTTTTTTCATGTGTGTGAAGGTGGGGGTGTCAATGTGTGTGTATAGGTAAGGTGATGGGATGGACTGATGAAGAAGGGTAGTATTTAGGAATAACGTTATTCCTATTGTGATAGCTAAAAAAAGGTGATGTATAAATGGAAGAAAAGTGTCAAGCAGCTGACTTTGAAAAGCAATGTGGTTCACAAGGAATGTCATTTGAGCATACCTACCTCAATCAGAGCAGGCAGGCACAGGTACGACTGAACAATTGCTTTGTGACTCCTCATCTTTTAGACACCATGAATAGTATAAAATGAAGTGGGAGATTGAGTTCTTTTCTGCAAGAAGCTTTCAATGGGATAATTTGTTTACATTAAAACACACAAGAAATGGGGCGCCTGGGTGGCTCAGTCAGTTAATCATTTGCTTTTCGCTCAGGTCATGATCCCAGAGTCCTGGAATCAAGCCCTGCATCTGGCTCCCTGCTCCCTGGGGAGCCTGCTTCTCTCTCCCCTCCTAGCTTCTCCCTCTCCTCCTGGCTTCTCCCTATCCTCATAGGTTGGCTCGCTATCTCTGTCTCTCTCACAAATAAATAAATTTAAAAATCTTTTAAAAAATAAATAAAATACACAAGAAACAAGAGGGTGAGTGTATATACAATAAGGTGCTAAAACATGTGGGATAAATAATAAATGTGCCAAGGATTGAGGAATGGGGGGGTCTGTATGATAAATCTTTTAAAATTTCAGGAAACGGGCATCGTATTGCCACAATCTCTACTAATTTTATGAAGTTATGCGTGTATCAAGGTATAATCTCTTCATTTACTTTTCAATAATCCATGTCATTTAAAATATGATCTGTCTTATAAGAGTAAACGTGACACACTAAGGTAGAAGATAAATAATACATTTGTGGAGATCAGGTTAAAGTGTATGGCATAGAATAGCTTGATTTGGCCCCAGAAATGAACCTGCAAGGAAATGCATGCTGTGTGGTTCAATAGAGTTATTGCACTTGGGTGTGGTCCTGAATAAACAGGGCTCTGTGATGACTTTTTTATTGTTGTTGTTGTTACCAGAATCAACTGGGCTCTCATCTTTCCGTTATATTTTAAAAGGAACTCTACTTTTAACAAATACAAAATAAGTAAAACTATACCAAGAAAACTCTCCAAACCTTTCCACCATATACACTGGTTATATAAAATGTGGCACAGATCCTCCTGCAAATTAGTCTGTGAATACGAGGTGAAGTGTACACACTGTGTGGTGTGAAGGGAATTTCTGCACTTCACAGTTAAAAACAAATTTCACAAAAAATGAAATGGAATCTTTCCAAGGTGACAAATTGTGAGATCCTTTTTTTAGCAAGTAGGAGCCATTTTCTTTTCCTTCTGAGATTTTTCCAAAGTGCTTACACATCATTTTGTGGTTTGGGACAAATTCTGTGCCAAATGTTTGAGAAATTCTGCTGTCACACATCCTTTATAGCCATTAATTCCTCTTTTCAAAGTTGGAGGTCTTGGGAACAGTCATATCTTTACAAATTCCTATCCCTGCTCCTCTGGGTCCGTCTGAGCTCTGACCACCACTATTTCCTTCACTATTTCTGCTGGGATTTAAGACATCATTAAAATAAATGTTTGTGTATGTGGATATGTATATATGCCACAAACCTGCACAGAATGTATAATCCTATAAAGTCTATGAATTCAAATACCGTATTAAATGCAAGCTAGTTTAGTTTCCTAATAGTAGAGTTATGCTTTCTACTGCTTGGTGCTTTATCATTTGGAGCCTCAGTTCATGTGCAAAATACAAATATGTGGGGATGTTTTAATCCTCTAAGAAAACATCTTACTGTTTCATTATACCAGATACCTAGAATCTTTCTTCCAACGGGAATGTTTTCATATTTACAGATATTTTAGGATCGTTGTTTTAACACAGCTCTGGTTTACAGTAGCAAGCTTGTAGGACAGTCATATATATCCATGTATGTATTTAGATTCCCATGACAGAGTTCTGGAAAAGTGTTTGCCTTTGAAACTATTTTAAGCATGTGCATTACCATACTGTTTTTTTTTTCTTTTAAAGATTTATTGATTTATTTATTTGACAGGGAGGAGAGAGAGAAGCAGGCTCCTACTGAGCAGGGAACCCGATGTGGGGCTCGATCCCAGGAACCTGAGAACAGGACCTGAGCCAAAGGCAGAGGCTTAACCTACTGAGCCACCCAGGTGCCCCAACCATACTTTATTTTCTTAAGGAAAAAAAAAACAAAAACAAAACCAGCTACCAGTAGGGCTTACATTTGTCATTGATATTAAATAAAAATAAAAGTTTTTGAAAACTAAGAAGTCTTAAATCAGTGTCTCTTATTTCTTAAATCTAAACATTTTAAAGCCTCTATTTAAAACATATCTAATTTTGTTCAGAATCTATTGTTTCTCAAGAAAATACATTTACCATTTTCTGCTTATAATTCTATTCCCCAAAATACTGATTTTTAGAATGAGTTAAACATCTCACTAGATCCTAAATTTCTTGTGGATCTGATCAAAGTTAGTAGAAGTAAAGTCAACGATTCATGTCTGTAACCAGGGAGCTCTGATCTTTGATCCCTGAAGAAATCTATGCCATGTTATTCCATGTGTTTCTGCCTATTCTATATAAATACAATCTCCAGGTGCTCTTTTGAGGTAAAAATTGAATTAATTCATTTTAATGTAACATTTCTATCATGTTTTGTGTCAGAAATTAAAGATAATTTTAGTGACTTGTTTTTTAATTGTCAAGAAAAAAATTAATAGTGGAACTAGCATGGCTACTTATAAATAAGTTTCCACAAATCAAAGCAGCAAAACGTCGTGTTAACATTGAAATCAAATGCCATGGTTCTATGGAGATACAAAGTTAAGGGGCAAATGTGATGTAAATTTGCAAGATAAGAATCAGAATTTTGAGCTGTTCTTTGAACAAATAGGGGTCATTAGCAGGTTGAAACGGGAAATGGTGAAATAAGTATTAGGTACCAATATATACTAGCTGCATGGAGAGCACATCACAGCCAGTGTCCCTGACCCCCTGTCAGCAGTGGGCAGCTAACACCCCTTCTCATTTCCAGCCTGACCCACTGAGACAGATGAGGTAGCAAAAAGCAAGCAATCTCAATAGTGGGAGTCCTAAGAACTTACGGATGGAAAGTATCATCATAAACCTGTCAGATGAAAGGCGCCTGGGTGGCTCAGTCGGTTGAGCATCAGCCTCTTGATTTTAGCTCAGGTCATGACTTCAGGGTCATGAGATCGAGCCCCATGTTGGGTTCTGTGCTGGGTGTAGAGTTTGCTTAAGATTCTCTCATTCCCTTTGCCTCTCCCATTTCTCTGAACCTCCTGCTCACATGCTATCTCTTTCTTTCAAAGAAATTAATTAATCAAACATGTCAGATTAATTACATGTGTGTCTGATAATATGAAGGCTCCTGCTAGTTAGCCCTGGAACTGCGTGTAGATAATACCTGTTTGTGTTCAAGTACAGGTTCCTTCTTAGAGCAAGGCATGATTCATCACTAGGGTACTCCTGGGGCCATTAGTAACAATAACCCTATTAAAGGAGCTCACAAAGCCTCGGTGACGGTCTCATTATTTGGAGTTCTTGAGAAAATCTTGCTGGAGAAGCTTTTGAAGGACACAGGTGCTATAAGCAACCTTATTCATGAGGTCCCCCTAATTAGGCAACTCTGAGGGAAAATGATGTTTGAATGTTTACAAGTGTCCACGAAACAGTAAAAAACAAAACACCCGAAAAAACAGCTCAGGGGAAACACTAGTTTCTCATCAGCTTATGTTTCAAAAAAGCAGCTGTGAGACCAGAATACATAACATAAACAAGTGTTTGTGAGCATGATGCCATAAATAAATATGATTGTTAAAGACAGAAAAGAAGAAAACACAGCATGTCTTGCTATAGAAGATGAGGGTCTATAGTTGTCACCATGATATTGTCTACTTTGAGTTATTCGTATAATCCTACAGTATTCAATTGTTTGAAAAGACCCGAGTTTAAACATAAATGTTGACCTTAAAATTCATTACTAGAATGATCTAATTTTACATGTGAAAATTCTCAGAAGAGCTCTGTGGTGCCTGGACTGAACTCACTTGAGATAAATCACAAATATTGGAAGCATTCAGAGAGAACAATGAAGGATACTGTGGTTTTCTAGGCGAAACTATGAAAAAGAGATTAACAATCCCCCGTAGTGAGCCGAGGTGATTTGCCGTATCCTCTCAACAATGTCTGAAATTAGAAAGGGAGAGCATTTTATTGGAGGGTGTTCTTGGTAAAGCCTGAATAAAGTTCAAAACCTTTGGATGAAATCAACATCCATTGTCATTTAGTTAATAAGCATTCATTGTCCTCTTCTTACCTGAAATACTTTGCAAGATACAAAAGACACAAAAATAAGTGAGATATAGCCCCTAAAGGAATGCACAATTTAGTGGGAAAACACCTGAAAACAGAAATTATATTCAATAGTGGTTTGGGGGCTATGGCTTTGATACTCACTATGATAGATGGTGGCTCTAGGTCACACCATTCTCTAGATGTCTTCTAAGTGCTCCACTTCAACGCTCCTAACTACCTTGTAGTATATGCAGGAAACTTTAGGTTCAGGGGCAGGAAATATCTGCTCTGTCCCTCGATTTAAATACCACCAGGGAGGGGCACCTGGATGGCTCATTCGGCTCAGTCATGATCCCAGGGTCCTGGGATCGAGTCCTACATCAGACTACTTGCTCAGCCTGGACACGGCTTCTCCCTCTACCTGCTGCTCCCTTTGCTTGTGCTCCCTCTCTCTCTCTGACAAATAAATAGAATTTTGCAAAAAAAAAAAAAATTAAAAATAAAAAAAATAAATAAATACAGCCTAGGGGCCTTACATTAGAAAGTTAAAACTCAGGCCAGAACTGAAATGAGGAGATAGACTTATTGAATATATTTTTCTTTCCCCTTGGATCCAAAAGATAGCCAACTGGATAAAAAAGCCATAAGATTTATGAGGCACAGAGAGGGTTACCATATGGGATTATGTCTAGTATTATGAGCCAGATCCCCAAGGTAGGTCTGAGTATAAGAAGAAGCAATGTTTCTGGCAAGATCTTGTCCTGCTCTGTCCCCAGCACATGTGTGCATGAGCACCCCACCCACTCAACATGTGTCAAAGCCCTGGGAAGGAGCGTGGTGTGCTAATGGGAGAGAACTGGACTGTCACAGAACCACCCCTTGCATAGGGGAGGCATCTGGGAAAGAACTTCATCAAAAGAAGCATAGCATGGTTTTCAGGTGGAAGTGGAGGAGAGTACCACCAGAGTGTGGTCCAGATGCTGTTGGCAGCAACCAGGACATCTTTATACATGGTAACACCGAAGAACAATTTTTACTCACTACTGTACCTCCAAGTCACACTCGGTGAACTTAACTCATAGTCGCAGATGCTTAGTACATGGCTGTGAAATTAGTGGATGAATGCCCAGAGGTTGCCATGTTGTACACATCTCTGGAAGATGGGCTTAATGAAGAATATTCGTTTTCCCCCCTGAGAATCGGGTTTTTAATTTCCTACTTAAATTTTTTTTAAATTCAAGTATAATTAACATACAGTATTATATTAGTTTCAAGTGTACAGTATAATGGTTCAACAATTCTATACATTTCCTAATGCTTATCAAGACAAGTGTACTCAATTTTCCCCATCCCTCACCTCCTCTTTGGCAACCACCAGTTTGTTCTCTGTATTTCAGAGTCTGGTTTTTTTTGGTCTCTTTTTTCTCTGTTTATTCATTTGTTTTGTTTCTTAAATATGATTTCTTTAAGATTTTTGCTATTACTGCGTCTCAGTATTGAGTACTGCTTTCCCTTTTTTAAACAGTAATCTTTATTTTAAGTCTATCAGTCTAGAGATTTAAAAAATTATTTTCTTAAGTTCTGAAAATATGAATGTGGTATTTCTTTCTACTAAAAATATTGAGCAAAGAAAGTGTGCAAATATAAAATATATGATGTATATGATATACATTTGTAAATTTCAATTTTTATTGATTTCTACTATGATCTATTTTATTTTCTTTCTTCTGCTTAGTTTGGGCTTAATTTAATCCTGTGTTTTCATTTCTTAAGGAAGAAGCTGGGGTCATTTGAGATATTTCATTTTTCTAATTTTGTTCTATACTGTTGATCGACCTCTTATCGCTGTTGGATGACCTATAAGAGGGTGATTTTCCTGGTTTATCTGGGGAAGCTTACTCTAACCACACAAGCTATTACAAGAAGAAGGAAGAGGCAGAAGAATAAGCTACTGCCAAGGAACGTGAGATGAATCTGACACACTTTCTGGTTTTGAAGATGGTCGGAAGGGCCAGGAGCCAAGAAATGGGAACAACTTCTAGAGGCCAGAAAAGATAAGGAAACAGCTTCCACTCAAAAACCTCTGGAGGGAAAGCAGTCCTTCCAACACCTGGATTTTAACCCAACGGAGAGTGTTTTGGACCTCTGACATACAAAGCTATGAGATAACAACCAATGCGTTCAGGAAGCCACTAAGTCTGTGGTACTTTGTTATGACAGCAATAGGAACCTAACCAAAGCTGGTCATCAAGTTTACTGATCTTTTCCTTTGCCATGCTTAATCTGCCGTCAATCTCATCCACAGCATGTTTCCTCCCAGACATTGTCATTTCCAGCTCAGAGGTTCAATTTGGGTCTTTTTATATCTCCATGACAGTATTGAAATATTTATTCTTTCCTCTACCTTCTTGACCATATGAGATATAGCAGTAAAAGCTGTTTAATGTTCTTGTCTTCTAATACTGTTATTTCTGTTGTTCCTGGATCTGTTTTAATTGAATGACTTTTATCCTTATTATAGGTGATGCTTTCCTACCTTGGTGCATATCTTGTAATTTTTGACTGGATGCTGAACAAGGGGAACATACTGTGATTCTGCCCGATTTTTATGCTCCTCATACTCTAGGGCTTGATGTTGGATGGGTTACATTACCTGGGAAGAGCTTGGTTCTTTTATATCTTCCTTTAAGACTTTGTTACATAGAACCAGATCTTCATTTTCTATGGAATTAACCTTTCTCTCTCCTGGGGCAAAAAACTTTTCAGGTTTCTCACCGACAGCCTCTAACTAACGTTAATTACTCTGACTGTCAGATATAGGTAAAATCCCTTGATCTGTTTCAGCTCCAGGAACTGTTCTCTTCAGTTCTTTCAGGCATTTCTTGTTCTGGTCTCAGATAGTGTCCTCACATGCACACATTGATCAACGGTAGTCAACCAAATTCTTGAGGGACACCCTCTGAAGAGCTCTAAAGTTTCTTCTCTGAGAAGCTTTCTCGTCTGTCATGCTGTCCTTAGAACTCTGTCTTGGCTCTGTTGAATGCCAGGTATAGGCCCCTGGAGTCCTGGCTCTGACTATGTCTCCCTTCCCTGCACTGTGGGCTGGAAACTCCCTCCAGGTAGCAAGTGGGACCAGTATTCTCGTTCTCCTTGTCTATGTCCGCTTTCTTGGTTCTTAGAAACCACTGTCCTTCCTTGCCTAGCACCTAATGTCTTGAGAGATCTTGTTTCACGTATTTTGTTTTAATATTTAGTTGTGGGAGGAGAAATCTGTGCTGTTACTATATCCTGATTGGAAGTAGAGGTCTCACTTGATACTCTGGTGTGCATCTTCTCAAACCTTTTTCTACATATTTATACTTATACATACACATCTTTGTTTCTCAGATTGTTCTTGACACATAAAATATAACAAGCACATTTTCTTCTCTTTAAAAGTTCTTTATATATTTTACCTTTGGAAGATAACTATCTTTACCCATAACTTCTTTTTGTACATTTGATTATTTCCTTAAGATAAATTGTGACGAAGTTACTATTTTTAATGCATTGGTACAAGTGGTCAAATAAGCCCCACCAACAATTATATGTTTCTCCTTTTCTATGCCGTCGTGCAAATCAGTTTTTTAAAAAAAATATCTTCTGGGATGCCTGGGTGGTTCAGTTGGTTAAGCAGCTGCCTTCTGCTTAGGTCATGATCCCAGCATCCTGGGATCGAGGCCCAGATCGGGCTCCTTGCTCAGCAGGGAGCCTGCTTCTCCCTCTGCCTCTGCCTGCCACTCTGCCTGTGCTCGTTCGCTCTCTCTCCCTCTCTCTCTGACAAATAAATAAATAAAATCTTAAAAAAAATTAAAAAAATCTTCTGATACCAAAAAAATTCAGTTTTCTTAATCAATCTTTGTCTGAATATAAGAAATTAAAAAACCAAGCTCAATGTTATTGAGATACAACAGCAATGATCATGGCGTATCTGTCCACTCAGACGTCAACGAATTCCAAAGTTGTTTACTAGATGTGAAAAAGAAAAGAAAGATATAATTAAAATGCCACTAAAGATAAAGAGGAGTAAGAGCATACTTATTAAGATAAATACCAAATAGTGCTATGGAATTGTCAAATCATTATAACATGCACCCAAAACTGACATAACACTGTATGTTAATTATACTTTAATAAAAAATAAAAATTTTAAAAAAATAAAAGAAAAAATCTTTCTAATTATGTTGGTAGTTTATTTTATTTGATCCTATTTTTGTCCATTATTCTAATTTCCAGCATTTATGTTAACTTCAACTTTAATTTCAATTTATAAAATTTTACTGAAGTGAAACTTAAGAACATGTCCATGTGTAGTTCTTTGTGAATCGTCTATCTGTGTCCTCATTTATTTCCATTTGCCATCTCATCCTTTTCTTAGTGGTTTGTCAAATCTCTTTTTATTTTAAGCAAAATTCCCAATATATTTGTTAAAATGACGTGTCAAATTTGGTTTTAGTTTTTGCATGTTAAACAATTATTTCATTTAAAAAATATTGTTAGTGCTATCAAATTTTTCTTTATGTTAAAGTCTTTGCTCAGAGTGCCATTTGATATTTTCCATCAGATAAATAGATATATATTTACTTTTTATTTTTATTTCATCTAATTGTAATTTTACACTTACTGTTATAATTCAGTAAAATTTGTTTCTTGATACATAGTATAGGATAAAGATCTAATTTTATATTTTCTGTGTGATTAAGTAACTGTTCCCCTGCTTTAATATAATATTTATAATATTTAATATAATATAATTTTAATGTAATCAATTATATTATACTTCTGCATGTTTGAGTAACTAGGAATGCCTAGTTATAATTTACCAGATTTGCATATAATATCAATATCAATGAATAAATTTTAATTAGGCAATAATAGTAGTATCTAGCACATGTAGAGAGAAGCGTACAGACTTTTCCTCAATTCATGTGATGAGTTGCTCTATTCATGCGTCACACTGACACATCATATAAGATCTATTCCTCACATTCAAGGATTTTGTATTGCTGTTTATAACTGGAAACAGTCTGCTACTATTTTCTTTACAATCTCTGGACTGGTGTTTTCCTTGTGTCTTGGACCAATGCGATCTCTGTAACTATATTCAGGTGCCTGAGAGCAACAGAGATAAGTGTAGTGTGCAGCGTGAGAGTCTAAGATTCAATTGGCTAAAGCCAGGCCTGCAATCCAGTGGGCTGAGATGCGTGCTAGCAGAGCATTTCAGATACCGTCATTACTCATTGTTTTAAGGAAGATTCTCTGGACAGATTTAATGAGGCAGATAAGCAAAATACCTCATTTGTACACTTCATCTTCATTATCAATAAAATGGAATCTTTGACTCAAAGAGCAAGTTTGTTCTTATTTAAATAATTTCTACCTTGTATCAGAAGTAGACCTAATTTGGGGTTAAGAACTGCATTGCAATGTAATTGGTTTATGTTCCCACATATGTTATTTTTTGCATTAAAAAATAATATTCTGAGATAAGGTTTACAGAATTCACCAGACAGCCAAAGGAATCTATGGAAAAATAATGGCAATGAAGCTTGGTAATGATAAGGAAACTTAAATATAGATTATTTAAAAATATTTCTGTGGTATATTTTACTGATTAAAGATGTAAAGGATATGAATATTGTCCTACATCTTTTTTCCTAATTTCTGTTCCTTTCCCACATACCCCTGGCCCCTTTTCTTGCTCCCCACCTCCTCCTGACTAATAACACAAAATGAAGGGATCGGAGCAACATACTGGTGTTTCATTGAACTCTCAGGTGTCAGTGGTCAATTCAACCTCTAGCCCTCTCAATAGATGGTGTGCTTTGGTATTGGTTTTGAGATTTCATAGTTAGTGTCAATTTTTTTGAGATGCATATATGATTTTGTGTGCATGTTTTTGGTTTTCCCACTGCCTGTTTGAGGAGTGAGGTTGCACTGTTTGTTTTTTTTTTTTCCTATTCTGAAAGCCTTGAGGTATGACAGCATGTAGTAAAATCATTGTGATAAATTGCACAGTTACAACGTTTTAAACATGTACACTATGTGTAACCATGTTTCTGATCCTGGGCTCTTCAAGTAGCCTATTCTTTTTTTGTTCTATTAATTTCTTGTGAAATTCTCATATTCTGTTTTTAAATATTTCAATGGCTCGCTTATTCACTTATTTTCTTCAACAAATATTTCTTTATTGCCCGGTCTAAGCCAGGTAGCCTATTAGGGGCTGGGAGTAAAATGATAACGGAGACACAGATCTTGTATTTGAGAAGCAGAATGTCTTGCCTGGGAGACAGACAAAGTGGATAAGGGATTACAGCACAACACTGCTTGTTATGATATAAGTCGGTACAGGACATTGTTGTTACTCAGTGGGTACTTCGTTCCTCCTCAAGGGGTTGGGAAAGCCTGCTTAAAGAGATGACATCCAAGTTGATTTCTCAATAGTGGGGCAGCTGAGTATAGACAGGTGGGGATATGGCCAAGTCATCCCAAGGTGAGAAAGCAGTCTGTATAAAGACACAGAGGGGACAGAACACAGCTTTCCATGGGTGGAGCAAAGCTAGCCAGAGCCTGACTGAGAGGCTGAGGAAAGGGAGTGATTATATTAGTTTCTTCAGCAGAGGACAAGATCATGACACACTGGAGAACCATTGAAGGAGCTTGCACTTTATTCTGATAGCAAGGAATTTAAGGGTTGATCAAGTGAAGGGGCCAATGTTGGTTTAAGTGAGCCAGGAGGTGAGCTGTGACAGTGAGGGAAGTTGTGACAGCAAGGGGGCAAACCCGGCTCATGGAATCGCAGTGCCGCTGCGTGGAAGCAGAGATCTGGGCAGTGCTAGGAGGGCTTAGTGGCTGGACAGAAGCCCTGCGAGTTCCTGTGGAGGGACATTAAGAACCAAGTATTGGGAGTGCCTGGGCGGCTCAGTCAGTTAAACGTCTGTCTTTGGCTCAGGTCATGACCCTCAAGTCCTGGGATCCAGCCCCTACCTCAGGAGCTCCCTACTCAGCAGGGAGTCTGCTTTTCCCCTGCTCTCCCCCTGCTCCCATGTGTGCACGCTCTCTCTCTCTCAAATAAATAAATAAAATCTTAAAAAAAAAAAAAAGGACCAAGCGTTAGCATGACTCCTGGGTTCCTCACTGGGGTCACTAAGACAATATTGCTGTTTATTGACAGAGGGGACACAGGAGGGGTGGGAGACATGGGGATGAAGTGAGGGTCGTGATGAGTTTGGATTCTTGAGCTGACAGTTGAAAAATACTCATTTTCTTCTTATACCTACTTTATACGCATTAGCTCCTTATTCACGTATGATGCGAGCGAAACGCCCAATTAGTTTTCCCTATGGTTTGAGATTTTTAAAAGGCCTTTTCCATGAGAATTAACTCTTATCATCAAAGTGTGTTAAATGAAAAACTCAATAGTCTACAATGGTGCTTCTCCCCATTTGGTTTGTAATGGAATGAATGAAATCCGTAATCTCTTCCGCAGGGTAGCCAAACACTCCAGGAGACCCTTGGAAATGTTTGCAGCCATGGATGTTCAGGTCTGAACGGGACTCCAGAGATCATCTGGTCCAAATATTTACTCTATAGATGATGGAATCCATGAGAAGAGCTGAAAGCTTGGGTATCGGGTAGCTGTAATTTTATTCACCTGTTCTCAATTCATTTTGAGTAATATGATGAGCATATGTCACAATTGTTTTGTTTGTATGGTCCAAGTGTTTGCCATTTCCTGCCGTCAACTTTCTTCCCAACTTCAAATCCCACTTCTTGCTCTGTGTTTTGGTCAGGATTTAACTCCTTCACAGCAAGATCTTGCTTCTTTCCTTCCTCTAACTCTGAGGTTAGGGCATTTTTTTTTTCTGTAAAGGGAAGATATTATATGTATTTCCTTTGCAGGCCATATGGCCTCTGTCCCTAAACGTCAGCTGTGCCATGTGGTGTGTAAGCATCCACAGACAATGCATAAATGCATGAGTGCGGCGGTGTCCAGCAACACTTTACTTCTGAAAACAGGAGCAGGGTAAATTTGGCTCATGCATCAACTCAACACAGACCACAAATAGAATATCTTCTCCGCTACCTTTTCTTGTACTTTAAATCCCACACTGCCCTGTTCGCACATGTGTAACCTGGCCTGGCTTGCTGTTTTGTGTTTGCTGTTTTTGAGAATCTCCCACCATGTCTAAGGTTCTGTACACAAAAAATTACCTGCATTCTGTATTTCCTCAACCAGAGAGAGAACTCACCCGGCCCCCGGCTTCTATCTACTTTCTCCACTGCGCAACTTTTCTCTGGCTGAATACTTGCTTATTCAAGTTCTCTGGGCACGGGGTGAGCCTCGCTGAAGACATGGCAGGTCTTGGAGGGGGAAAATAAGCCCTTGTTAAGTTGTCCCCATATGCAGACTGCTGAGTGTGGCTCTGTGATCTTTTTATTTCAAAGCAGGGCACAACCTCAAACATTATAGTTTAGCTTACCGGGGCCAGCAGTGTTCTGAGTGGATGGCAGCTCTTTCTGCTCTTGCTGAGCTGGTATATCTTACGGTGCTATCACACACCATGAGATGCCCTTACCTATAGGAGCTTCCCTTCAGAGAACCTGCTGACTCTGCTCCTGATTCCATCCCTCTAGCTCGTTGTTCCAAATCGACACGAAGTCTAAACATGCTTCTAATGACAGTAACTTCTCGGAGAAGGGTCCTCCCTTTCAACTGTGTCTTCATCCTAAATATTGGTTTGACAAAAACTTTCATTTATATACCCCTTTACAGTTGGCAAAAATTTTAAAAATATATTAAAGATTTCTGTAAACTCCGTGGTGGTTTTTACTTCCCTCACTTTTTGGTGATTAAAACTGAGACAGAAAGGTGAGTGGTTTGATGAAAGTTATAGTTGCATTTGCCGTGAAATTCAAAATTTTTTATTTTAATGTTAAATATGGTATCCTTTAAGTACACACGCAGTCTTGCATAGGACTAAAGTATGTATTGATAGAAGAAATGCTTTGGTCCAGTCCCTGAAAGGAAATGGTAAATGGGACCTGTAAGGGATATTATTTGCAGAAGCCTTTATTAGAGAACATAAAATACAATGTAGGAAATACCAAGCCAAAAGCTAAGACTTAAAGTCTTACCATAAACTGCTTAAATTAGTATAATAGGGCTTCTGAAATATAGCTGCAGATATTTAAAGAGAGGACAATTAATTTGATCAGAAGAAAAGCTGAATGTTACATATCAAAGAGCTTTGTGCCCATTTTTATCAAGCATCACTTTTTCATGTATCATGTATCATTTTATCATGTATCACTTTTTGGCTAATAAAATTGGCACAGTTAACACAGAAGTTTAGAAAGATTTAAAAATTTAATGCAATTATCACCATTGATTCACACATTATAGAGAAAAGTGTGAGAAAACCTTAATATTTTAAGAAACTTAAAAGATTGGAAGGTTTTACCCTAAGAAGATTTTCTTGTTCTCCTTCTCCTCATTCTGGCTATTCTCTTTGGAAGACCTCATTCACTTAGAAAACTTTCTCTCCTGAACGTTAGTGATTTCCTAATCTCTTTCCAAACTCATATGCTCATTGACTCTGTGTCCTGATGCCACTTGCCTGATGGGCACAGTCACTGCCATTTGCTGCAGGTACCTGAACTTTAGCATGTTGATTGGGAAAGCCATTCTCCAAGTCTCCAGCTTCAACCTTATCATTCACCTGTTAAGGGTGTCGCCTTCTGTTCTGAGTTGAATAATGTCCACCCTGCCCCCCAGTCAGATCCATCAGAATTTGAGATGTGACCTTGTTTGGAAACAGAGTCTTTAAGATCTGATTAGTCGAGATGAGTCATACTGGATTAGGATGCGACCTGTATTCAGTGACTGGTACCATCATAAGAAGGCCCTGGGAAGGAGGAACACAGAGGGAACATCAGTTGAGGACAGAGGCAGTGATTAGAGGGCTGCATCTTAAGCCAAGGAATGCCAAGGATTACCAACAACCACCAGAAGCTGGAAGAGAGGCATGGGACAGATTCCTTCTCAGAGTCTCCAGAAGGAGTGAATCTTGCCAACTTCTTTAAGATTTATTTATTTACTTGAGAGAGACAGAGTGAGAGGAGGGGCAGAGGAAGAGGAAGAGAGAGAATCTGAAGCAGGTTCCATGCCCAGCTTGGAGACTGACTTGGGGCTCAATCCCACAACACTGAGATCATGATCTGAGCCAAAAACCAAGAATCCAACACAAACAATTGAACCACATAGGCACTCCTGCCAACTTCTGATCTGATGTTGGATTTCTGGCCTCCAGTAACATGAGATAAATTTCCATTGTTCTGAGCAACCCAGTTTGTGGTGAACTGTTTGGGTAGCCCTAGGAAACGGATGCATTCTCTAGTCTGCTTCCCACTGCCAACTCTTCACCCCTTTCTTTCACACGAGAACCATCACACATCCTTTCTATCACACTTCCGACACACTTCTTAAATAAATTCGTCTCTGCAGTTCATTATCTACCCTGCTGAAACCATTATGATCTTTCTCAGACAAAAACAGGCTATGTGAATTTCTTGCTTAAAAATATTTACATTTCATGCATGAGTTATACTGAGGAGTTACTATGATTCTGTTGCTGTGCTACAAACTTTGAAGGTAGTAAAGCATTTGAACTTCCAGCAAACCTAAGAGCTCTACGCTCTTAATACCACATTAATAGTACCTGGGTGGCTCAGTTGGTTAAGCAGCTGCCTTCAGCTCAGGTCATGATCCTGGAGTCCCAGGATCAAGTCCCACATCAGGCTCCCTGCTCGGCAGGGAGTCTGCTTCTCCCTCTGACCTCTCTCCTCTCATGGTTTCTCTCTCTCAAATAAGTAAATAAAATCTTTAAAAAAATACCACATTCACATTTTAAAGATGAAGATCAGACACTGGAAGATTAATCTGCCCAAAATGACCCAACTAGCAAGCTCCTTAGACAGGAACAATGCACAGGCTTTCAGGCTGCAAAACCTGCCCTCTTACCATCATGAGCTCTCAAACTTCTCATCTCTGCAATTTTCTTCCAGACCGTATTTTCTTGAAATTGCCTACTTTAAAAAATCCAGATTAAATACTGCTATCTTTCAGGTCTATTTTGCTTACTGCTTTCGCTTTGCCTTTAACACAGTGATCGGCTCATAGAAGGGACCCGCGATAGATCGTTTGAACTGATAGTCACCGTAGGAAGTCTTTCCCTGATGTCTCAGACCGAGATGGTGTCTTTGTTTTTTTTTGTTCCCAGATCACTTTGTTCTTATTTCCATAATGTACATGTTTTATTGTTATCCAGGGCAGGGATCATCTCTCATTCGCCGGTATATCATTCGCCGGTATATTCAAGAACATAGTAAGTACTTAATGATATCAATTAAGTGCATTCAGTTAATAAACGTGAATTGATTGCATTGGACAAGTTTAGAAAGTGCTGTTGAAATATGACATTATATAGGCTTATATTACTACTCACTTACATATAGCTTTTATTCTGTTATTGCATTGCTGTATGTTTTTGCCCATTAGCATTTTCTTTATTTCTTTTTATGTATTTTTCTTCTCTATTAGACTGAAGTTCTTGGTGGCAAGCTTCGTGTCTTACTGTACGTCTAGAATCTAACCTGTTAGTGCCTGACACATAGTCTAAATTTTTATCTATTTACTGAAAAACTAATTGCTTTATTTTTTCTATCTTCTAAATGTCTATCTAATTGACAGCCTCTCATCTCAAAGATGTGATAATTTAACTGAGACACCGTGTGAATACAACAAGAAACTTAAATGTCATTACATGTATTATATAAGCAAGTATAGAGAAAAAAAGTAGAGAGTAAAATAATCTGTTTATTGTAGAAAAGAGGAGCTAAAAAAACAGAGGAAACTGGAGTAAATAGTCTGAGACATGATTTTATAGGAGATGATATTTGTGTGGGACATGGAAGGATCAATGAACTTCTCTCACAGGAAGAGGAGGGAGATAGGACTCCATGAGGGAATTTAATGAGGGAATTTATTTTTGTTCTGAGTTTGCTGATACGTTTTTAATCACAAATATGCATTTATTCTCCTCAGATATTTTTTTATGAATTTGAGATTACCAAAATTTTTCTCTTTATTCTCTTAACCTAAATAAAATTACTTCATCATAATGGATTTTCCTCAATATGACATTAGATTTTCCTTGCAAATAATATATTTAGGGTTTTCATCTCTGGCTAATGAGAAAGGTTATCCAGCAATTTTCTCTTTTTGTAATGATCTTGACAAATTTTGGTTAACAAGTTTATGCTCTCTCCATAAAATGAATTGGTAAGTTTCCAGTTTTTGTATTATTTTCTGGAAGAGTTCATGTTAAGTTGAATTACTTCTTCCTTAACAGCGAAGATGATGGGCTCCTGGGTGGCTCAGTGGGTTAAAGCCTCTGCCTTTGGCTCAGGTCATGATCTCAGGGTCCTGGGATGAAGCCGCATCAGGCTGTCTGCTCAGCAGGAGGCCTGCTTCCTTCTCTCTCTCTGCCTGCTTCTCTGCCTACTTGAGATCTCTGTCTGTCAAATAAATAAATGAATAAAATCTTAAGAAAAAAAAAAGGAACATGAATTCCTCAGGAAAACCATCTGGGCCTGAAATATTTTTGTATGGAGGTTTTAATTAAAGATACATATTTTAAACAAATGTTTGATTGTTCACAGTTCATTTCTTACTATTTTAGTTTTTATAAATTTTATGAAAAATTTTTCTTCTTTTGTCTAAATTAGCAAAT